>UESW01002298.1:0-172295 GCA_900491605.1 Calamus simplicifolius
CCTATCCCTGCATTCAGAGCCAACAAGTTGTGCTGGTTAATCAAGACTGAAGGAGATAGAATTGGGAAAGAAGAAATGCCCCTGATGAAAGATTTTCACTTGAATATTTGAACTGCTGCAGTAAAGATTTTTCATAGATTTTCGTTTTCTGTTGTTACCTCTCATTTAGAGGTATGGATTCACATTTCCTCCTTAAATTAGTTTTTTTGGCTTTGAATTCCTGGTTCACAGCTGGAGCACTGTGGTTCATGCTCATCCCGGCAATGCCTAGCTCAAAGTGATCCCTGAAAATTCAGAAATATTCATCAGCTATGGGGCTATATGCTGCAAGTTTAGATGTACAAAAAGAATGCTCTCCAGAGACTAAAAGGCACGGTTATTACAAAGAAAACGCTTTTCTGAAGGTAAATGGGGAAATAAGCACCCATGTGAGAAACCAAATTGGTTTGTTCTTGAATCAAACAGAACGTCAAAATACAATAGCAGATTGGTAATAAGCTGAATTTTATTTCTAAAAGAATAAAATTGAAGACTCGGAGACCTTTTTTTTTTTTTTTTTTTTTGAGAGTAGAAAGTGTTCTTGTGTCTGTATTAAAAGGAGCAAAAATGAAAACAAAAGAAAAAACTTTGACACCTCTGCATACCTTGGAGGGAAATATGGATAGCCTTGTTGCACTCCAAATGGATGCCATGGTAGATTTCCAGCACCAGTATCATCAAATGGTCCAGATGCATAACCAGCATAAGCCATGCTAGAAGTGAATGGTGTGGCGAATCCATCATTTCCCCAAGTCAACAAACCAGCAGACCAGTAGGAGTTGTAGTTTGGAGCAGCAAATGGGATTCCAGAATAATTTTCAGCATCAACAACTTGAGAAGCCCTCAATCGCAGGTCAGCAGCTGCAACAAAAACCAAGAAAAATCAAATATGGTTTAGAAATAAATTATACTAAGGTAAAATCAATAGCATGTATATGGCTCTAAAAACTGTTTCACTCATTTCCATTAAATATGATCCCTTATCAATAGAACAAAAGAATTGGTACAACCAACAGACGCAAACAAAACTTGAGGCAGTGCACTGACCACAGACAGACAGGTGCATCTTTTTCCTTTTCTTCTTACCTGCCAAAATAAAGTAAACAAAAAAATAAAATAAATAATAATCATGAAGATGCTCGTTAGCAATGAGGAGAAAAATGAAACTACTTTTGATGAATGAAGCATCAAAAATAGCGTTGCTTCTTTATTCCATGCGCCTCCTGCAATAAAAGATTAAACATCACAGCAGCTGCAAATAACTCAGTCTGCTCACCGTCAGTCTGCTTTTCCTGAACATCTGGAGGATTCTTTTGTGATTTCTCTTCTTTTTCCTTTGCTGATACTGGCACATCCTCAAAAGAATCCACATTTCCCAGGGCATTCTTCCCTCCACAGTGAGCGGCAGCATTATCAGTTTTCTCTTTCTTTGTGGCTTCACATTCCTTCACAATTCGAGAATCCTCCTCTTTACAGGAAACTCGGTCCTGCTCTCCCTTGGAAGCAGCAGCAGCAGCAGAACCAGTGGGAGATGGATACTTAGGCTGTACATGACGAGCAGATTCCATGTCTGAAACAAGCGAGCAGATTACTATGCCCATTCGATTCGAAAAGCACAAAAACATAACAACAATAATAATGATAAAGACTATAATGAACCAACCAGGAAAGTAATTTTATCATACCTCGCTTTTGTGCTGAGCTTCCAGCACTCCCAGAATAGCAGCTCTTTGATTTTGACATCAATATGCTACTGATGGTTTCCCTGAGTGTTTTATTTGGAAGAAGGTCGTCAGCTAGTACATTCCTGGCCCCACAGAAGCACATCGATTTGGACAATATGTGGTCTCTGATACCTGGGACATGAAATGGCACATTGGAGATTTATTTATTGACCACAGCACTTTGCAATTACGAGCATGTAATGTGAATAAGATGATCGTCGATGCTGTGAACTATAGCAGTACTAGGAGCAGAGTTGTTTGATGGAAAAAAAAAAAAAAAAATTTGAAGCACATCCTTTATGTAGGCCTCATGAATTACGTACCGGGAAAAGAATTCAAAAAACTCAGAAATAGACTGAGAGAAGACAGAAACATGAGCGTTGATACAGTATAAACTAATTTCCAGTTTTAAATTTTCACTTCTCTGGAAATACCTTGAAGATCTAAAACTGCAATAAGAATAAGTTTTGAACCAAAGGCCACTTACATTTATCGCAAAAACTACTGAAACAGCACTTGCTAGTAAACACTGCATCTCTGATAACTTCTTTACACAATGGACAATGCAGTTCTGGTGGAAGATCACTAACAGGACAAGTAAAAGGTATCCCCTCCATTTCCTTCTCAAAAGCAGCTCTGCATGGATGAAAGAAGGTCATGGTGAATCATGTTACCTTTTACAATGCACTAAGAGTGAGAGTGGGATGGCATTGCATGATGAAGAATTCAGCTTACTCATTTGGCTTCATTATGGCAGCAGCACCATTTGGCAATGTGTAGGAGCCATCTGAATTGGCAACCAACATTGACCTGGGAATGCCTGATGGTGGTTTTAACCTTTTAATGTCAAAATCAGGGTCACCATTTGTAGGGCAGTGCTGAATAAAGTGACCTGGGGAGAGCAATGGACAAAGACTTAGAAGATGTTAACACGTGCAAAGCAAAAACAGAAAAACTAATTGAAGGTTAGAAAGCGAAGCCCTGGGAAGTTATAAAGAGAAGCAACTCACCAGGCACTTTACATCTATGGCAGACGTAGCCTGGATGAGGTGTCTTGCATTGCAGCATAATTGGACCTTCAAGCATTCAAAATTATGAGTTCAGCATTCCAGTCAAGCTACAACAGATTAAAGCAAGGGCTTTGGATGCCAAGTGCATTGCTTTGGAATTAACATGTAATGCAAATCGTCCTGTCAACTAACTAAACTAAACTATGGCCATGCTACAAATGCTAGCTAAGGGAATGAAGTCAAATCCTGGAAATGATAGTGGAGGAAGATGCTTAGAAAAAGTAGCAGCTATAATATCATAAAAGCAGGGGGAAAAGGGAACCATTATTATTATTATTATTATTATTATTATTACTATTACAGGATCAGTATTTGAAGCACTACCAATTCCATGACCATGAGTAGCCATCATCCTTCCATCCCTTCTCTTTCCAATGCCTCCAAGGCAACGAGCATCTTGTAATGATTGACTGCATAGAGAGACATGACCCAAATCCAAATCAGACACAACATAAGGCAGCAGCACAATTCTTGGTACACAAAATAATATTCCCATACTCATCCTCTCACATTTTAGACACGTACTAAATTAATTCGATTCATAAAATTCTAATGATGTTACTCAAGAATTTTGGTGAAAATTGGCTCACCATTGCCATTGCCAACCAAGAGCAGATGTTTCTACTAAAGCCTTGATCTTCCTCTCCTCCTCATCAATGTCATCTTTGAGTGATATTTCTGCAACTGGATTACTCTGCTGAATGGGAACATCATGAGGAATAGCATATAAATCATCCCCAAAATCGCTCCATTCAGATTCTTCATGCTGAAAGAAATTTTGACAAAATGCAATGGATCATCGTCAATGTATGAATGACATAATAAACAAGCATTAATAAACATCTGATGGGGAATTCTTATGCCCAAATTCCTCACGCAGCGAAAGATGAAAAAATACGAATTTAATTCTCAATGCCCAAGATCCTCAGAAAACAGATTCAGTTAATAAAAAATTATACATGATTAAATAATAGATCTACATGTATTCTTTATTCCGGCCCATGACCACGATTGCCGGTGCGTCCGACCTCCTATGATCCACGTGAAGATTTTTGGATGATGACCTTCTAGCTATGGGTGCTAGATGCCAAATCTTTTTCAATCAATTGATTTTTCAAATCAAATCTTGATCTATTGAAGATCAAATATCAATCAAGATCAAATCTTGATCAAGATCAAAAAAGAAAAGATCTTTCTGATTAAGAAAATAATTTTTTGATCAAGATTAAATCTTGATCAATCAAAAAAGAAAAGATTTTCTGATTAAGATCAAATCTTGATCAACCAAGAAGAGAGAGAGCCTTTCTTCAACCATCCAAGAAAGAGGGACGTGAGAGAGAAGAGCTTTCAACCCATCCAAATCCAAGGAATTTTAGAGAGAGAAAGAATATTCTAGAGAGAGAAAGTATGTCTTCAAGAGAAAAGGAGGAGTTAAGTGTATCTTTTCATAGAGGGTGTCTCTCTCCTTTTATATATGAAGAGGAGGTTGTGTGGTTCCATAAAAAAAGGTATTTTGTTTCAACCACCTAACCATTCAACCATAATAACTAATTATTCTAATAAATTTAGAATATTTGTTATCATGATAATGTTAGGATTACAACCACCAAACCACATCCCTAAAAAATAGAAAATTAGTTATCTCATAAACCAACATCGCAATCTTAGATTTGGCTTCATGATGATGAAGCCTCAAATCATGGGTGTTCCCTCTCCCATGAGTGGAGATGGGTCATGTCCATTACATGGGCATGGATCCATCCTCCACGTGGCACGATCTTAGCCCTCGGTTCAATTGGGTTTCCACGAATCAAATCATGCCATCATATGAATCCAATTAAATATCACATTATTAATCTCAATTAATCTAAGCCATCCATCACATGGATCAAGCCTAATTGAGTATCTAATTAATGAATTTCATATATACATCACATGTACAAAAGGTCTTTTCTTGAACACAAAATTCTTTTCTCTATGATAATCATATTCATCAATTTTATGTTCTCTCATTAAGATTAAGTCAAACACAATCCTAATTAATTTGATCATCTAATATGAATTAAGTCTAACTTAATTTTTATTTTAACTTCATCCAAAATCTTCTTAATGCGTGTGACCATTAGGTCCCTTGATATGTTGGCAATAATCATATCCCTAATATTGACCCTAAGAATGACCTAGTCAACACTTTATCCAAGTCAATTCTTTGATCAAATCAACCCCTTGATCAAATCAAAGAATTCATAATTATAGATCATGAGCGGCCTCTAGCAAAGCATCATGACCATCCAAATGTTAAGGGTTTTGTTGACGTGTCATCAATACCTGTCTATGAACGGTTACCGTACGATTCAATACCTTCATCACATATCCCAGATCAATCAGTGGTATAGAATGTGTCAACCCTGCAAATTGATCTTTATTTACTTGATCTCAGAAAAAATTAACTCACATGAATTAAAACTTCGAAACCATTTCGAATTCCAACTCAATCTTGCAAGGATTTAACAGTCAATTGTGGGATATAACCCTTTTTATCAAGGAAGACGAATCATATCTTGATCAAACACTACAATTATTTGCTTCATGTCATACCCAATCGACACATATTTGCCATCCATGGCTAGAGCGATGTTTGCATGTCGTCAAAGAATGATATTTCATGCACGAGGTGCAATGAAGATCTTAAGTCAAAGGATCACTCGCACCACTGTCATCAGAGATCAACTATCGACACTATACAGAATATCCATATGGGATCTCTGTGCAGGTCATCCAATGCATCGTTACAATAACGAGCATCCACACACCTATCCAAGTATCTTCATACTTCAGCTTGCGAGATCAGATGCTCACCATAAGGGTGAAGATATGCAATGTGTGCTAGTCTCAACGGCGTTCGACAGTGTCCAATCCTATCTACGCATCGATAAGAAAAATTTAAAGAATCAAACCATAATGTACAATTTCGGATCTCACAATTTGCAATCTTATTACAAATAAATTCATATGCACGGTTCTTTTGGACTTTATCTTATATGGTAAAATATATCTAATATATTTATATAAGAATTATACCTGGATAGATAGATAAAGAAACTAATAAATTAGATTTGCATTCATAATGAAATGTGTACAAAATGCATCTAATCTGATTGGATTTAGGATACACACTAACATGATCATCTTTCTATGGATGAAAGAAGGAGAAAAATAGACTTACGGACTTGACAGAGAGGAATCGGTAATCAAAATGCCACTTTCTGATGGAATATGCTCTACCTTATTATTATTCTCCACATCTTTTTCCCTGCCAAGAAAATACAAAACACAAACCTTCGATATCATTCTCACTAGCTTTGCTTCTTATTTGAACTACAGGCATCATTTTAAACTTTTCATTCATCACTAGACAAAACAAAAGCATCGCGCAACGTAGAAAAAGAATTATGAAACTTTTCATTCATACTTGTCCCGTTCAACAACAACGATTGGTTTGCGAGGCCATCCCGGAATCCGACGAATCAAAGTCAACGTATTCTTTGGTATCATAGCTGCATCATCTTGATACTCTGAAATCAATCATGAAGCCAAAATCAAAAAATTAATTAAAAATTAAATTACATTTTTTTTTAAAACAACATCATCAACAACGACGGGCATTAAACAGGGCCAATCCCATCCCAGACATCAAGATTGATTCTTGTTTTTCGAAGCGAGCGAATTCTAATGAAGGAACAAACCTTCATTGGTCTGCGCGTTCGAGACCACGAGATCAAAATCAGTTCCCGTGCCCACCAAGTACTTGGACTCGACAATTCTTTGCTTAAAATCAGCAACAGAGATGAATGGACCGTCAAGAAGAATAGAGTTGTAATCTTTGGCGCTCTTGAATTTATAATAAACAGCCATCGCGATTCAACCAACAAAAAGAAAAATACAAATCCGAACAACAAGTGGAAGACGAATCAAAGGCCGGATTCCAAGCGACAACACAAGAAGAGAAAGAACGCGAGCACAAGAGATCGATCTCAATAGAGAGAGAGAGATCGAAAGGAGGCGAGCACAAGAAGTAATCGATCTCAGTAGAGAGAAAGAACGCCAGTACAAGAAGTCCCGATCTATCGTCGATGGCGAAGAAGGAGGACTTTCTTGCCGCAAGACGTAGTACGGACTTCCACCAACCAATTCTTCGACAAGATATCCAGAGATCCAGCACAAGAACTTCGCTGCCACCAAATCTTGAATGGTAGAAGCTTAAATAGATGGCTTCAACTAATCCGCATCGAATCCTAATTACCCAATCGGTCCACGCAATCGCAATTTGATTCGTACACCAATACAAATCCTAATATGCATGATATATCCGGCTAATAATATTATTTAATATTACAATATATGTGCGTGTATATTAGAATATTAATAAATAATATTAGGTATTATTAAAATATATATATTATTACTAATTACATTTATTATTATATATATGTTAATGATAAATTATATATAATATAAATATTATACTTATAGTATGTATTGAATTATTAGTTGGAATAGGTTTGCAATTTTGACAATGATGCTATAATTTTGATAATTATAATCTTATCCAGAGATATCCAGAGATCCAGCAATATTCTCGATCGGAGAAGACAGACCACCACCAATGCTTCGAAGAAGAACGAACGACAACTATAGAGATCAGGCGTAGTCGACAAGAACTTCGCTGCCACCAGAAGCTTAAATAGATGACTTCAACTAATCCGTATCGAATCCTAACTACCAAATCGGTCCACGCAATCGCAATTTGATTCGTACACCAATACAAATCCTAATATATATATACATTAATAATATTATATAATATTACAATATATGCGCGTGTATATTAAAATATTAATACATAATATAAGTATTATTAAAATACATATATATTATTACTAATATTATATTTATTATTATACTGTTAATGATAAATATATATATATAATATTAAATATAAATATTATACTTGTAGTATGCCTTGAATTATAATTAGTTGGAATAGGTTTACCCATTTGCTTGGGAGTCAATTTGGTTGGCTTAGTGTGCTATGAGCATAAGTTGCAACCCAACCTTGGGCTTTATCCTCCAAGCTTTCCTTGATTTTTTATTGGCCACTTAAGAATCTCTATCTAACGAAAACAACCACATGACCAAAATCGCTTTAAAGTTCGTGCGGACGGTGCTTTCGTGCTCCAGTGAAGGTTCGGATAAGGCTGTCTTTAAGATTCGTGCTGCGGGGCTTCTCTCCTCTGATCTCCGGTGGATCGTCGTCTTCTTCGACTGTGTCTTCGGTGGGTGTTTGCCACCGTTGATTGAGCGCCCTTCATGGCCGCCGATGATGCTGCTGCTGGCAGCTCTGCTGGGAATAGGTCTAGGTCGTCCGGCTTCGTCTGGGTCTCTCCGTCGCCGTCGCCTGAGGAGGTGGATCGCTTGGTATCCTCCTTTCGGATGTGGTTCGGTTGCCAGCGGAGGCTCTGGAGTCCGAGAGGGAGGCTTGGCAGTCGTCGGCCATTATTGCTAGGTCGTTTAAGCGATGGGTTCCGGCGGCTGCGATGATCAGGGAGTTCCGTCGAGCTGGAGTGCAGGGTGAAATTACTCCGATCAGTCTGGCTTTCAAATGCCATATCTTCCGTTTTGAGAATCGATCGGCCTGTGAGCTGTTGCTTAGCCGTCCATGGACCGTCAATGGTGAGGTCATTGGCATGATTCCCTGGAAGCCTGACTTCATCCCGGCGGAGGACGCTATCTCAACGGCACTGGTCTGGGTTCGTCTCCCTTCCCTTCCGCTGGAGTTCTGGAAGATTGAGTTCCTTCGGATGATTCTCGAACCAGCCGGTTCACTGGTGTGCGTGGATGCTTCCACCCTGGCAAAAAGCAGAGGAGGGTTTGCCAGGGTCTGTATTCGGTTGGATCTTCGCCAACCGCTTCGTCCAGGCACTCGTGTTCAAGGGACGTCCACTCTTTCTGGCAGCAATTCGCATACGAATGCTTGGAAGGGATTTGCTCCTTCTGCGGTACAATCCATTTGGGCGGTCCCTGTGCTCTGGCAGCTGGGTCGGTGGATGAGGCTTCAGTTCAGAGGCCGGCTTTCGGACCTTGGATCGCGGCGCTTCGCCAACGCCGGGCTGGTCCAGATGAGCTCAGAGGCAAGGGAGGGAAGCCAGGTTCTCGGTCGTCGACGGGAGCAGCGGGCAAGGGTCAGTCGCCAGTGATCTCTCAGGTGGATCGGCGTCGTGGTGAGGTGGATGCTGAGGGCTGGAGCTTGCCGGCGAAGGTCGCGCGGAGAAGGTTGCCTGGTCAAATGAAGTTAGCTGTGGCTGGGGCGTCAAAGGTTGAGAGAAGTTCTGAAGCTGTGCCGGGAGAGGATCTGCGTGCCGGTAACATGAATTCCTCTGTTGCTGTATCCGTGCCGGGGGAGGTCCTGCGTGCCGGTAAGGGAAATTCAGCAGTTAAATTGAAGGGGGTTGAGACTCAATGCTCTGTGTTATCTGAACATTCTCAGCCAATCCAACTTATGAATCCATTCTCCTCTATTGGATCCGGGTCGGATGCGGGGGGGGTTCAGGCTGGGCAGGATGCTTTCCCAGGTCCCCTCAAAAGGCCCAGATCAGATGAAAGTTTGGCTCCTAGGTCTTCCTCTAAATCTGAGAAAAGGAAGGGTAAAGGCAAGGCCAATATGACAAAGAGACCGGGGGTATTGATTGGATCAGCTATTAGTTTAAGTCTGACCTCTGGATTCCAGGCAGGGGGTAAGGTGGGTGCCAATCCCGGCATGGAGATGTCAGATGAGTCCGCTCAGGAGATCCTTTCGGGTCAGTTGTCGGGCCTTCCTTCAGGTTTCACCCAGTCAACTATGGTTTTCCCCGTCTCAGATGGTATGACGCCTGGTTCTTCAATGACTACGGAGGGTGAGACCTTATCTATTGGGCGCATCCCTGATAATGCTATGGGAGAGGACCAGGGGGGGTCCTAGAGTCAGCTTAGATATTATGAAAATCCTAATCTGGAATGTGCGAGGTGCTCGTAAGCCCTCCTTCCGATCATCTTTTGATAGATTATTGAAGTTATATCACTTTGATATATGTGTTCTGTTGGAAACTAGGTTATCTGGTGACAGTCTGACTCGTTTCCGGAGACAGATTTCCCGTGTCTGGACCTCGTATGCTGTGGAGGCAGAAGGGTTGTCTGGGGGAATTCTGGCCATATGGCGTGCCTCTGCTGTTAAGGTTGATGCTTTCCATCAGTGCAATCAACAGATTAGCCTGATTATATCGGAGGGTCCGTGTGATCCCTGGCTTCTTTCAGCTGTTTATGCTAGTACGGATCATAGAGAGAGAAGGGTGCTGTGGTCGGAGTTGCAAACTCTTCTTGCTCAGGGTCTTCCCTCTGTTATTGCTGGTGACTTTAACTGCATCACTGAAGCAGGGGAAAAGCGTGGAGGTAGACGGTTTTCGGCCTCTGCTGATGTTAATGAATTTAGATCCTTTATTGGATCCTCTGGTCTATTGGATCTGGGCCATTCGGGAACCCAATTCACTTGGTGCAATAACCGACAAATCGGGTTTGGGAGAGACTTGATAGAGCTTTGGCTACGGCTACCTGGCTCCATAAGTTTCCCGGGGTTACTGTCTCCCATCTTCCTAGAATTGGTTCTGATCACTGTCCTATTTTGATCTCGTCGGAGGCCGATCAGCATAGACAGAGACTTTTCAGATTTGAGCAGTTTTGGACACTTCATTCTATTGCTCGGTCTATTATATCCCAGGTGTGGCACCTCCCTATCAGGGGCAATGCTATTTACCGTCTATCCCGGCGACTTATGTTGGTTAGTCGTCGTCTTTCTTTGTGGAATAGACAAGGGGTTGGGGATTTGGATAGGCAAGTCGATATGGTTGAAGCTGATATTTCGGCTCTGCAGATAAAGGAGGACCAGGATGGGTTTTTGGTGGACTCGGATCTCTCCTTGCTTCGGGACTTGCTTGCTCGTCATCATTCTCTCTTACGTCAGCAGGAGATTTTCTGGAGGCAGAGATCCAGGATCCAGTGGTTTCGGGAGGGGGATAGGAATACCAGATTCTTCCATCAGGCTACTCTGAGGCGGCGGGCCGCTAATAGGATTCGGAGGCTTGTTGATGAGGAGGGGCATCATGTGGAGGATTTGCATTCTATTCGGGAGCAGCTTCTTCGATTCTTTCAATCTCGTTGGACTGAGTCCTATGGAGCTGGGATGCCGGTTACTCGGGTGGCGGACACTGCCAAGGTTACTATACGGGATAATGTTATGCTTGCTAGTCCGATCTCTGCGGAGGATATTCGGTCGGCCCTGTGGGAGCTTGGATTGGATAAAGCCCCTGGACCTGATGGATTTCCGCCTCTTTTCTACCGTCATTATTGGGATATTGTGGGGTCGGAGGTGATTAAGGCTGTGCAAATGGTATTCCAAACTAAGCAAATCCCTCTGGAGTGGAATCGGACCTTTATTTCTTTGATTCCCAAGCGAGCGGCGGCTACCCTTCCGCAACATTTTCGGCCGATCAGCTTGTGTACTACCTTATACAAGATTTGTGCTCGCCTATTAGCTGGCCGTCTGCGTACGGTGATTCCTAGGCTCATCTCTATTGAACAGGGGGCATTTATCAGAGGGAGGTCTATATCTGATAATGTCCTTATTGCTCAAGAATTTATGCATGATCTTTATAAAGCTCCTGCCAATACAAGGCTTATGGCGGTCAAGCTCGATATGGAGAGAGCCTATGACAGAATGAACTGGGTTTTTGTGCACCGCTCTCTTCAGGAGTTTGGGTTCGATGGTCTGTTCATTGACTGGATCATGGCTTGCATTCTGAAGCCGTCCTTTTCATTGCTCATTAATGGCAGGCCGACAGAGTATTTCCACTCTTCAGTGGGTCTGAGACAGGGTTGTCCTTTATCCCCTCTATTATTCATCTTGGCGGTGGACGATCTCTCTCGTGCTTTGCATCAGGCTACTTTGGATCGCCGGATTATCCCTTTTATGACTGATTCTGTGGGCCCTTCGATCTCTCATTTGCTATTCGCAGATGACTGTATTCTTATGGGCCAGGCCACCATTCATAATGCGGCTATCTTACACCATATTCTGCATCAATATTGTCAGGCTTCGGGACAAAGGGTCAATTTTCTCAAATCTTCTATTTGTTTTAGTCCGAAGACCTCTAGATCTATCAGAGAAGCCATTATGTCTCTGTCTGGTATTACTACTCAGACAGACCGTTTCATGTATCTGGGAATTCCTATCACTGGTAGATATCCCCGCTGTGCTGACTTTTTGATATGGAAAGGCGGATTCGGCAACGTATCGAGGGATGGCAGGTTACTAGTTTATCGATGATGGCCAGGATCATCATTATTCGATCGGTGCTATCCTCTCTCCCGCTGTATTTGCTGTCGAATACAGCTGTTCCTATTACTTGTCTCAGGAGGATAGAGCGAAGCTTCAGAGATTTTCTATGGGCCTCTATGCAAGAAGGCCATGGTATTCATCTCTTATCTTGGGACAGAGTCTGTTTGCCTATTCAGGAAGGGGGACTGGGTATTCAGTCCTTGATTGTTAGAAGAGAAGCTCTTATTGCCAGACATGCTGCGCGTTTTCTCTTAGAGCCTCACTGTCTTTGGAGCGTCGTAATGCGTGCGAGGTATGGCGAGTGGGCTTCGAGTTTGCCTATTACGACGGCTCAGGGGTCCTCCTTCATCTGGAAGGAGATTTGTAGACATGGTCAGTTGATTAGGGATAATATTTCCTGGATGATTGGCGATGGCCAGTTAATTGATGTCTTCTAGGATATTTGGATATCTGAGATCCCTCTATCTAGGTGGCCCTCCTTCTTTGATGTGGAAGCTCCATCTAGTTTAAAGGTTAAGGATTTGATCTCCTCTGATCCTCCTGGTTGGAATGTTTCTATGGTTTCTGATGTATTTGGGGATGAGCTGTCTAGAAGGATTAGATCTCTGCCCATCATGCCTCGTCGTTCTGGTGATTCTAGACTTTGGCAGAGATCGTGTTTGTCTAGGGCTCCCACCAGGGATCTTATGCGGATGCTTAGGCCTCAGTCTCAGGGTATGGAAGATGTGGCCTGGATATGGAAGCTTCCTATTCTCCCCAGGGCTCAGTTATTCTTATGGAAGCTCTTATGGGATTGCCTCCCCACATGTCTCTCCCTATCTCGAAGGGGCATGTCTATTCAGCCATTTTGTCCTATATGTAGAAGGGCTGAAGAGTCTTCTGATCATGCTATCTTTCTCTGCTACAGAGCTAGACAGATATGGTTTCTGATGGGTTATACCAGAGGGCTGGATGGAGGGGACGCTCCTCGCTCCGTGTTCTTTCAGGATATTCGGAGGGGCCCTCAGCAGAAGAAGGTTATCTGGGCGATCACGGCTTATCAGATCTGGCTGTCTAGGAATCAGCTAACCTTTTCTAATGACCCCATCTCCACTTATCAGACTGTGAGAAAGATCAGATCGCTGTCTGCCGAATGCACCCAATTTTCTCTTGGAGTTGCTTTTGATTCTTCTGGCCTCTGGGGTTCCCCTGCTGCCTCGGCAGCGAACCGTCATACGGTTTTTATTTCTTGGGAACCCCTCCTCCAGGAGCTATCAAAATCAACTTTGACGGGAGCGTTCGTGGTAGAGCAGCTGGTTCGGCGTTCATCATTCGCGGCCACACGGGTGATTTGAGGGCAGCTGGAGGTTTTGGCTCTATTGACTTCTCTGTCCCGATGGCGGAACTTTATGCGGCTTGGGCGGGCATTTCTTTTGCTGTTCGGACTCTTCACGCAGCTAGAATCATCGTTGAGGGTGATTCTATGACTGTTATATCTTGGATGAAGAATGACTACAGCGGCATGGGCACTGCTAACCCGGTTCTCAGAGAGATTTGGTCCATGCTTCGGGAGGTCGCCTCTGTCCAAATCCGCCATATCTTTCGTGAAGCCAATTCGGCGGCAGATTGGACGGCTTCCTTTGTTGCTCAGTACTCTGGACCCTGGGTCTGGAGTCCTGATTCCCATTGCCCTAGCTTGTTGCAGCAGATTTTAGTCTCTGATGTTTTTGGGCTGATTCGCACTAGACAAGTGTGATCGCCCGTTTGTACCAAAAAAAAAAAAAAAAAAAAAAAAAAAAAAAAAAGAAAACAACCACATGACCAATTTGATCTCTTTGCGGAATACGTCACTAGAACTGCCAACCTGCTAGTTAATGCCCCGTTCAAATAAACTTGAAGTAGAGGATGTCAAGCTCCTCTAGCTACTAAAGAAATTTTGTTCATTGCTTCGATCGGAGTACAGAAGTTCTAGGAAGTTCTACCATTAAAAGTCCGGAATGTGTGACCTTGTTTGCCTTAAAAAATTATATTTCAAATTTTTGTATTAAAAATTGCCTTTTTTTATTTTTTTTGTATTATAAGAATATTTTAACTAGAGAAAGGTACAAGCAACTAACATACATAACGATCATTGTGTTATAGCTCTTATCGGGTGAAATGCCTAATGAGAATGAATGGAAATTAATTGTGTTGAGAGGGTAAAATCGCTATGCATCAATAACCGTGTTCATGGTTAAGGCTAGCCTTGATTCCTATCTGTTATGCAACACCCGCAAGAGATAAATCAACCTCGGTAGGTCGGAGCGCCCCAGCCCCCACTGAGCCAAGGGTTCCCAAGGCGTGAGCTATCGTCTATCGTCTCTCGGCCCCTCGAGCCGAGCTATCGTCTCTCGGTCTCTTCGGCCGAGCTATCGTCTATCGTCTCTCGGCCCCTCAAGCCGAGCTATCATCTCTCGGTCCCTTCGGCCGAGCTATCGTCTATCGTCTCTCGACCCCTCGAGCCGAGTTATCGTCCATCATCTCCTGGCCCTAATCAAGCCATCCCATCACCCGGCCCTTCTAGCCGATCTCTTGTATCACTCGGCCTAGCCCGAGCGATACCTATACCTCTACGGAATTCGGCGCGGGAAAGCTTAAAATAGTAAGATTTCGAACGGGAATCATATCTGAAAGTGGCCTAGAGCCCTGGAGCCTATGCCCCCACCGAATCTCAAGATGTCAACAAGCTCTCCCAGCCGTCGATCCTCTAACTAACCAGATACGAATCCTACCGATCTCATAACAAACTGAATTCAGATCTCAACGGCCTTCGGACCCACGACGCTTCCAAACAACCAGGTGATCCTCTATAAATACCACAGCCTCATATCCCCTCAGGTACGCCATCTCTTATGCGCACACTCGCTCACTGCCTTGGCTTCCGCCATTATCGCTCTACTCAGAGCCCTGGGAGAGACTCTTCAGCGAGAGTCTTCTCCTCATTTTTGTTGACTATCGATCTCCACTGACTGAGCGTCGAAGGGTCTTCCGCAGAGGGCCACCCCCAATGCCTCTCGCGTGAGTACTGTTTTGCAGGTCTGCCTAGGAGGAAGCCCATCTCGAAGCCCGATGCGCCCGAGTCGGAGGACAAGATTTTAGCAGCAATAAATTGGCGCTAGAGGAAGGGCCCTCAAGTCCCTAAAAACTTGTGATCCGGGAGACAATGATCTCAGTCTGCAAGAAAACTCCTCCCATGGCCAACCGGAAAAAGGCTACCTCCGAAGTCCGAGATCAGGTCGCTTCTCAAAGGCCTGATCCAGTGAGCAGTGTCGCGCCGCCGCCACCGCCAGTCGAGACTCCATCGCCACCGGCGGCCCTGGTGACCCAGGACCAGTTCGCCTTACTGGTCCAGCAGGTCCATGCCCTGACCCACCTGATTCAGGGGCGCTCCGAAGCCCCCCGTTCGGCTACTCCTGCTCCTCACCCTTCTGAGGAGAATGCAGCCCCCGCTCATCCAGCGATCTCTTCTTTCAGCCCCCATGGGGTTGCGGACCCCCTCACCGTCCCAGAGAAGCTGAGCTAGCTCCCCAACGAGCCCGCGTCAAAGATCTCCCTAGATCTCGGCGGGCTCGATCTCTCTCCCCGGTGTATTCTCGCCATGATTCAACACCGTCTTAGTACTCTCCTCGTCCTGCACCTTCTGCTCTTCCTGACGAAGAGATCCGCCGCCAGCTCCAAGAAATGCGTCAAGAGCTTGACGCCACCAAGTAAGCCCATCCGCTTCAAAATAAAGCGGAGCAGGGCATTCCCTTCTCTAAGAAGATCATGGAGGAAGTGATTCCCTCCCACGTCAAGCTGCCTGCCATCGAGCCTTATCATGGCTCCTCCGACCTCGACGATCATCTCAGCAGCTTCCGATCAATAATGATGTTCCACGGGGCATCAGATGTGATCCTCTGTCGTGCCTTTCCATCCACCCTCAGGGGATCTGCCCAAACTTGGTTCAATTCTTTGAAGCCAGGTTCCGTTGATTCATTTGACGAGCTGAGCCGCCTTTTTATCAGCCAGTTCGTCAGTAGCCGCCGCCACCGACGGAGATCCAACTCCCTCTCTGAGGTTAAGCAGAGAGAGAGGGAGTCCCTGAAGAAGTATCTCGACCGTTTCAACACGGCCATGCTAGAGGTGGACCACCTTAATCATGAGGTGGCCATGTCCGCTCTAGCAGGCGGAGTTTGAAGGAGAGCGACTTTTACCTGGCCTTGGAGGTTAGCTACCCTCCAAACCTCTCCAACATGATGGCCCTGGCAGACAAATATGCCAGAGTCGAAGAGTCGCGGAGAGCCGCCCGAGCCGAGCTAACGAAGAAGAAGGAGCCCAAGGGCTCAGATAAGCACCGACCTGCCCACCGGCCGAGCCCGCCTCGCCGCCAGAGGATTCCCCAGCCACCGCCAAGGAACCGCACTCGGAGCCCGCCTAGGAGGTTCCACCGGTTCACTCTGCTCACTACCCCAAGAGCGAAGATCCTCATAGAAATCGAGCGCCAACTCCCTCGACCTCCTCCTCTCAGAGGGAATGCGGCCCGGAGAGATTCCGCAAAATATTGCGGCTACCACTGCGACCATGGCCACGACACTGAAGAGTGTTGGCAACTAAAGAATGAGATTGAAAGGCTCATCCAACAGGATAGACTGGATCGGTTCAGAGGAGCCCCCGAGCCAAGAAATGGGGCGATCGCTAGCCTGAGCCCCAGCAGCAACCTCCTCCTCCAAATCCTTCGGTCGCTAGCCACATTAACGTGATTGAGGCGGTTGGTAGTCCTTCAGGCGGGAGGGACGATGAAGAAGGTCTGGCGCCAAAGAAAGCACGACCTGATGAGATCTCTTTCTCCAATGACGACTTCCAGGGGATATAGTTCCCGTACGATGATGCGCTAGTTGTATCTCTTAATTTGAACAACTATGATGTAAGCCGAATTCTAATTGATAGTGGAAGCTCCGTCAATGTTTTGTACCTTGATGTGTTTGTGAAGATGAAGCTTCTCATGGAGAGTCTATGAGCCGTGGACTCCATCCTAATGGGGTTCACCGGCGACGTCATTATCCCAGAGGGGGTCGTCACCTTGACGGTCCTAGCGGGGACCTGGCCCCGCATGGCCGCTGTGTATGCAGATTTTCTGGTGACCAAGCTATGGTCGCCCTACAATGCAATCTTGGGAAGACCCGGCCTAATGTCTCTCAGAGCCACCATCTCCATCCCCCAACTTGTTATGAAGTTCCCTACCGAATGAGGGGTAGGTGTAGTTGAGGAAGCCAAGCAATAGCTCGGCAGTGTTTCGTCATCAACCTGCAATCCAGACTGCTCGAGGTCGATGGACTAGACGCTCGGGAGGATTTTGCTGAGCAACGAGGAGAACCAGCCGAAGAGCTGGAGGAGGTTCCACTGGACGAAGCTCGGCCTGACCGAACCATAAGGATTGGGTCGGTGCTGAAAGGGAAGCCGCGGCTGGAGCTGATCGACTTTCTTCGAAGGAATGCTGATGTCTTCGCCTGGTCAGCCTCAGATATGCCTGGGATTAGTCCGGACGTCCTTGTCCACCGTCTTAATGTGGACGAGATATTTCAACCCGTGAAGCAGAAGAAGAGGAGCTTCGCCCCTGACCGGCAGAGAGCGATTGAAGAGGAGGTGGATAAGCTCATCAAGGCAAACTTCATTCGAGAAGTAAATTATCCGAGCTGGTTGTCCAATGTTTTCATGGTGAAGAAGTCGAACGGCAAATGGAGAATCTGCATCAACTTCACCGATCTTAATAAAGCATGCCCGAATGACAGCTTCCCTCTCCCCCGGATCGACCAGCTCGTGGATGCCACTTCCGGCTATCAGATGCTAACTTTCATGGACGCATATTCAGGCTATAACCAAATTCGGATGGCACCCGAGGATGAAGAAAAGACCGCCTTCATAACTGACCGAGGTACCTATTGTTACCGAGTCATGCCTTTCGGTCTGAAGAATGCAGGCGCCACCTACCAAAGGCTGGTGAACAAGGTCTTCAAGGAGCAAATCGATCAGAACATGGAGGTATACGTTGATGACATGCTGGTCAAAAGCAAGAAAGCTTCCCAGCATATCGAAGACCTCTCAGAGAGCTTCGCGACACTCCAAAAGTATCGGATGAAGCTCAATCCGACAAAGTGTGCTTTCGGAGTCACCTCAGAAAAGTTTCTGGGCTTTATGGTTTCTCAGCGAGGCATCGAAGTCAACCCGCAGAAGATTCAAGCCCTTCAGCAAATGGTGCCCCCAATATCTGTTAAAGAAGTCCAGCGCCTGACCAGAAGGATTGCGGCCCTCAACCGCTTCGTAGCTCGGTCGGCCGAGAGGAGCCTCCCTTTCTTCAAAGCTCTTCGATCCGCTAAGAACTTCCAATGGACTCCTGAATGCCAAAAATCATTTGAAGACCTCAAGAAGTATCTCGGCTCACCATCTCTCCTCGGCAGCCCAAATCCGGGAGAGATGCTATTTTTGTACCTGGCAGTTTCAGAAGGCGCAATTAGCTCGGTCTTGGTCAGAGAAGAGAAGAAGACCCAAAAGCCGATCTACTATGTCAGCAAACTGCTCTGGGACGCCGAGATGAGGTATACCCGAATTGAGAAGCTAGTTTTGGCCCTGATAACGTCGGTTCGGAGGTTGCGACCGTATTTTCAGGCGCATTATGTAACAGTCCTCACCGACCAGCCCATCAAGACGGTGGTCCACCGCCCCGAGACATCAGGGAGAATGGCAAAGTGGGCCGTTGAATTGAGTGAACATGATATTCGATATCAGCCTCATCCGGCCATCAAAGCGCAGGTTCTAGCCGACTTCCTCCTTGAATGCACTATCCCAGAAGATGGCTCCGCTCTGGACTCCTCCGAGCATCCAAAGTTGAGCGCCCCGTGGTTGCTTCATGTCGACGGATCCTCCAACGCCAATGGCTCTGGTGCTGGTTTAGTCCTCACTAGCCCAGAGGGGGCAACCTTCGAGTATGGCGTTAGATTCTCCTTCCCATCCTCTAACAACGAGGCCGAGTATGAAGCTCTGCTCGCCGGACTCCGAATCGCCCGTGATCTGAAAGTGAAGAAGCTAAATGCCTTCACCGACTCTCAGCTGGTAGCTGGTCAAGTGCGGGGCGAGTTTGAAGCCCGAGAGCCAAACATGACTCGGTATCTCCAAGAGGTGCGGAACCTACTCTCTCACTTCTCTGAATTTGAAGTTATCCAGATCCCCAGATCCAAAAATGCTCGTGCCGACCTATTATCCCAACTAGCAACTGCAGAGTCGATGGACTTCGAGTGGAAGTTCCCCTTGGAAATCCTGGAAAGGCCTAGCATCGCGGAGGCGGACCGAGTGATGCAGATTGAGGTCGAACCATCTTGGTTCGACCCTATATTAAAGTATCTTAAAGAAGGGTCGCTCCCAGCTGACCGCAGGGAAGCAAGGAAGCTGAGACTGCAAGCTACCCACTATGTGCTGATCGACGACCAGCTCTATAAGCGGTCTTTTTCCATGCCGCTACTCAGATGCCTCCGCCCGTCTGAAGCTGATTATTTTCTTTGGAAGGTGCATGAAGGAATTTGTGGCAATCATCTAGGGAGTCGATCTCTATGCCACAAGGTGCTTCACCAGGGATATTACTGGCCAACCATGCAAAAGGATGCCGATAATCTCGTCCGAGTCTGTGACCCATGCCAGAGGCACTCCAACATCTAGAGGCTCCCCTCTGCCAGTCTGGTCCCTATTTCCTCCGCTTGGCCCTTTGCTAAGTGGGGGATGGACATTCTCGGTCCTTTTCCCCTCGCCACTGGACAGAGGAAGTTCTTATTCATCGCCATTGATTACTTCACTAAGTGGGTCGAGGTTGAAGAAGTTGCCCAAATAACCGAAGCCCGGGCCAGGGATTTCGTGTGGAAATCCATCATTTGCCATTTTGGTATCCCGCATACCATCATCACCGACAATGGCAAGCAATTTGATAATCCCAAATTCTGAGAGTTTTGCAAGGATCATGGCATTAGTCATCGCCTCACCTCAGTAGGGCATCCGCAAGCTAATGGAGAAGCCGAGGTAACAAACCGGACCCTACTTCAAGGGATTAAAGCCTGGCTCGCCAGAGCCCGAGGCAGATTGGCGGATGAGCTTCATCATGTTCTATGGGCCTACCGCACCACCCAGAGAATCCCCATCGATGAAACCCCATTCCGGATGGCCTTTGGCACGGAAGTTGTCATCCCTGTGGAGATAGGCCTTCCCTCTCCGCGAGTGGAAAGCTACTCAGAAGAGGCTAACGATGAGCAGCTTCGCACCAATCTCGACTTGGTGGAAGAGATCAGGAAAAAAGCTTGAATTAGAATGGTCGCGTACCAGCAAAGAGTGGCCCACTATCATGCCTCCAGAGTCAAGGATAAATCCTTCTCGCCTGGCGACCTTGTCCTCCGAAAAACATCCATCTCCAAACCGCTAGAGTAAGGAAAGCTCTCGCCGAACTGGGAAGGCCCCTACCAAGTAGCGGAAGTCATTGGACCTGGCACCTACAAGCTCCAGGATCTAAGCGGGAAATCCATTCTCCGGACGTGGAACTCAGACAATCTCCGCGTATACTATCAGTAGGGTACGCCTCTTTGACTTGCCCCATTTATAACTTTGGCATAATATTCCTATTATCTACGACATGGTCGCTTCTTTGGAAAAACTGTAATGAGAATGGATACCTCTAGCTCACTCTCGGCACAATCGAGCTATTTCTCCGAGCTTTCAATTGAATCTCTGAACCTCGGCTGGATCAAGTCCTACTTTATAAAGACTCGGTATGGCCGAGCATCCCCAGTATGATTAAGAGCTAAACATTCTCCTAAACTTAGCTCAGATTTGGGCAGCTTACAAGCCCTGGCCGACCTAAGCGATCTCCAAAGTTTCGTTCGGATTCGGGCCGCTTACAAGCCCCGGCCGACCTAAACGTCCTCCAAAACTTAGCTCAGATTCGGGCAGCTTACAAGCCCCGGCCGACATAAGCGATCTCCAAAGTTTCGTTCAGATTCGGGCCGCTTACAAGCCCCGGCCGACCTAATCGTCCTCCTAAACTTAGCTCGGATTCAGGCAGCTTACAAGCCCCGGCCGACCTAAGCGATCTCCAAAGTTTCGTTCCGATTCGGGCCGCTTACAAGCCCCGGCCGACTTAGACGTGCTCCTAAACTTAGCTCGAATTCGGGCAGCTTACAAGCCTCGGTCGACCTAAGCGATCTCCAAAGTTTCATTCGGATTCGGGCCATTTACAAGCCCCAGCCGACCTAAATGTCCTCCTAAACTTAGCTTGGATTCGGGCAGCTTACAAGCCCCAGCCGACCTAAGTGATCTCTAAAGTTTCGTTCGGATTCAGGCCGCTTACAAGCCCCGGCTGACCTAAACGTCCTCCTAAACTTAGCTCGGATTCGGGCAGCTTACAAGCCCTGGCCAACCTAAGCGATCTCCAAAGTTTCATTCGGATTCGGACCGCTTACAAGCCTCGGCCGACCTAAACGTTCTCCTAAACTTAGCTCGGATTCGGGCAGCTTACAAGCTCCGGCCGACCTAAGCGATCTCCAAAGTTTCATTCGAATTCGAGCCGCTTACAAGCCCCGGCCGACCTAAACGTTCTCCTAAACTTAGGTCGGATTCGGGCAGCTTACAAGCCCCGGCCGACCTAAGTGATCTCCAAAGTTTTGTTCAGATTTGGGCCGCTTACAAGCCCCGACCAACCTAAACGTTCTCCTAAACTTAGCTCGGATTCGGGCAGCTTACAAGCCCCGACCGACCTAAGCGATCTCCCAAGTTTCGTTCAGATTCGGGCCGCTTACAAGCCCTGGCCGACCTAGATGTGCTCTTAAACTTAGCTCGAATTTAGGTAGCTTACAAGCCCCGGCCGACCTAAGCGATCTCCAAAGTTTCGTTTAGATTTGGGCCGCTTACAAGCCTCGACCAACCTAAACGTTCTCCTAAACTTAGCTCGGATTCGGACAGCTTATAAGCCCCGGCCGACCTAAGCGATCTCCAAAGTTTCGTTTGGATTCGGGCAGCTTAAAAGCCCCTGCCGACCTGTCGGTCTCCAAAACGCAGAACATAGTTCGATGGAGACAAACATCTTGAGGATGGCAGCGAAAATAGAAGTTGCAAAAAACCTCCCTTATTTATCATAAAGGAAACAACAAAGAGGAAAAGAAAAGATAAAAAGAACCCTCACAGGAGCTTATCGTCTTTCCCAGGAGCCACCGAGCCCTCCTCACGCCGAGCCAACTCGGCGGCCTGTTGACGAAGGGACGCTATTTCCCCTTCCTGCTGGCTGATAACACGGCGAAGGAGCTCGACCTCCCTCGTCGAAACGGCCAAATATCGCTTGGCCGTTCTTTGAAGCTGCTCATGGCTCGCGAATGCCGATGCTAGAACCACCCCATCAACAATCACTGCAATGCGGCTCCCCCAGGGATCCCTACGGCCGTTAGCTCCGCCGTTCGGCCCTTGAGTCGATCACCTTTCTCCGTTGGAGGCCATATCAACACTCAAGAATCATTGGGAGACTAGCTGAAAGGATGACCAGCACAGGCATCCCTTTTGTCCATATTAAAACCACTCCTGGCGAGTATTTCGATCACTGGAGTCATTAATCTCGGCCCATGGAAACTCGCCACGCGTCATCGCCTCAGTAGGCGCTTGCGGGAGACAAGGGGTCGCGCCCCCTCATTGAGGAAGATCGGGAAGCATCGACGAGGTGCACGGGGAACTCCCCCTTTTTCTAGGGACCAGGCTCCCTCCGGTTTGCCAAACCCTTCTGAAATGAATGTCCTCGAGAACCTGCCAAACTCCCTCGAATTGGGCATCCTGGAAAAGGCGCGTCAGCGATCAGCGCTAGCTCGCCTCCCTTGAGGATAACCAAGTCATAAACTTTGGACGCCCCCATGTGTCGCTCAGATAATCCTCATCCTCTTTGGCAGCCTGCACCAGAATCTGCATTTGCTACAAGAGCCAAACAAAATATTATACCTCGGCAACAACCGAGTGATATCCTTCATACCTCGGCAACAACCGAGTGATATCCTTGTTGGCCCAGATGGCAACCCAAGAGGGGGGGTGAATTGGGTTCTTTAAAAAATTTTAACCTTTTAAAAACTATGTGCTTGGAGATAGATGAAATTAAATGCAATGCGAATATTAAACACAACCAAAGAGATAGAGAAAGAGATAATCAAAGCACGGCAAACACAAAGGTTTTATAGTGGTTCGGTGTATCCAACACCTACGTCCACTCCCAAGATCCACTTGGGTCCACACTATAATCCTCTTGATTACAGTCGAGTTGTTTTACAAGATCACAACTCAAAACTTGTTGTTTCCCAGGGATCACAACGAACCCAGCCGGTTTTTCGGGCTCACCAGCACAAAACCCTAAACTCAAGCTAATCTAGCTTGACCCGAGGTATACTACCTCCACTAGTTCAATCCCCTTGATAGAACTAGCACAAACAAGAAAGAATAATGTTTTTTCAATAATACAAAGCTCCTCAAATGAGCAAATATTCAAAATAAAGGAATAAGGTTAGAAAAGCCTATTTGAAGTAGATTGGATTTGAGCTTTTCTTCTTTTCCTCTTCTCTTTGAAGATGTTGAATCAGGCCTCAGCTTTGATTCGTTGCAAATGTTGCAGATGAGAAGTTGGAAAATCTCAAAAATAGAGCTTTATCATCCTTTTGGAAATCCTTCGATTTTTCAATATGAGCGCCTTGGATTTCTCTTTGAGCTTTTTGGAGTGGAAGGATTTGAGTTTGAACTCTTTTCTCTCTTATTTCAGGCTCAGACTTCTCAGATTTTTGATTTGAAAGCACTCTTTTTTTTTCGTTTTTCCTTCGTTCTTTTTCAAACGGGCGTTTCTCCCTTTTTATAGATTTCCTTTAATCCATTTTTGGTGAGAAAACTAGCCGTTGGAATGTACCTAAAAAGTTTTCCAAACAAAATATATCCGTTAGAAGTTAGGTAAAAAGAAAATATTACCGTTAGAGCTGATCTGGCATTTTAAAATTTCGTTCCAGATAGGTTGGAGTCGGCTCCAACTTTCAGGTTCCAGGTGTCGGCTCCAAGTCGTTTATCCAAAAATAGAAAGTTCTGAGTTCGTCGAGGAGTCGGCTCCGAAAAAGTTAGGTGTCGGCTCGCCATGGTCAGGTGTCGGCTCCAAAAGACTGTAAGTGTCGGCTCAGGTAGTCAAAAATCAAGCGTTCTGTCCCCGCATCGGAGTCGGCTCCAGACACTGTAAGTGTCGACTCCGAAACTCTAGGTGTCGGCTCCGAAACTCTAGGTGTCGCTCGTATCAAAAATCAGAAGAATATTTGATTGGCCATGGGGTCGGCTCCAGAATTCCTAGGTGTCGACTCCAGCTCTGAAACTTTGAAACTTATATTTGCAATTGATTCAAAACATGTTTCTTAATGCCTTTAAATCAATCAAATATTTTTAAGCCCTGAAACACTTATCAAATCTATTAGTAATCAAATAAATATACTCAATTCCTTTATTAATCATCAAAATCAATAATTGGGTCAACAATCTCCCCTTTTTGATGATTATAAAAACATTGAGTATATGCATAGATTCTTAAATCAAAATTTTCAAGGAAGTGATCCTCATAAGTAAGCTCCCCCTGAATAAGGTAGCTCCCCTATGAAGTTCAAATGAACAATTGTTCTCTCCTTTTGCTTTACATGTTTGATACTTAGAATTCATTTATATCAATTTTATTATATCAGTGTCCACATAAGCTTATTTATGCATATTCAAACTAATTTGATACCAATCAAATAAGCTTCAATTAAATTCCTCCAATCAAAGCATAACTAATTAATGCATATACGACATAACTTTCTCCCCCTTTTTTGTAATCAACAAAAAGATAAAGAAGAGTTAAGTCAAAAGATAAAATTGATAGATCAAAGGATAATTTCATTTCATCAAAGGTCAAGTATTACAAAAAGAAACTGTACTTTCATTACATCAAAAACTAAACTTTCATTTCAAACATTAAACAACATATCTCATTAAGTTAAAAAACACTTAGACTTCATTACATGAAAATTACAAATTGGTTCTAATGATTCTTGTTAAATGATCTAAAATCCTTTGCATTCCTTCACTCTGAGTCCCTACAAATTCTTTTAATCTTCTGTCAACAAATGCACAGCAGTCATTATTTATCTTGAAGCTCGGCATTGCATTTGGAGTAGGTCTCAGAATCTCCACAATATCTTTAAGTTCTTCAAATATATTTTTCAGATCATTACTTAAAGATCCGCAGATGAACTAAGAGTTGATTCTATTTTGCCAATGCGATCATCCAGGGAATAAAGGGTTTCTTTAAGATTCATAAATTGATTATCAAACTCAGTCTTCAATTCATCCTTCTGAGCAGCAAGTAAATTTTGAGTTGCTCCAATTGAAGGTCTGAAAAACCAACTGATGAAGAAGGGACTGAACATGAACTTGAGCAGGTGCAGGGGCAGGAACAGGACTGCTAGGCTGCGGAGAGGGAACCCTCACAGATGGTCCAGCCTCAAAAGATGCAGAAGGTCTAGGTTCAGGGGCTCTCTCATCCAAGTGCCTTTCCTTTCCCATTGCCCGTTGACCTTAACAAATCCCATCCGATGCAAGGTGGCCAAACTGTAGTAATCAGTATGCCTGAGATTCTTGGAAGGTTCATTGTCTAAATCACAACCCTTGGCTCCTGAAAACCATAGTTAGCACCATGCCGTAGGGTAGGACGATCTTCTTTTCCCTCCAGCCTCAGCCATATAAAATATCATCATTGCAGCTAAATTTATGGGTTGACCGGTCAACACACTGTCCATCACAACAATGTCTCGCTCGGAGACATACTCAAATCGACCGGTTTTTGGAAATAAATTCTACTGCAAATATTGTGAAGTAATCTTAATTCCAAGGGCAGTTGGTTAGCCCTAATCTCTCAAATTCTGTAACTTCTCTCCCTAACATCCTCGATAGAGCGGCTGACCTCTCACTGTGCATGTCGGCAACTAATCCAGTAATGGGAATGCTAAGGAGGTTTCCTAATTTTGAAAAGTAGATGATCCTTTTACCTCTACTGAGCTCACTATTCCACCATCACCTCTCGACAAATTGAAATAGAATTCCTTGACAAGGGCTGGATATGTAGGAACATCTAGAGAACAACTTTATCCCAGCCTAGTTCCTTGATTTGATTCCAATAGAGAAGCCCTCGGATTGAAAGAACTCGAAATCAACTTTCCTACCCATTGTTATCACTCTCCCTGCTAGGGTATCTACCTGAGGAGATGAAGGGTCTGGATTGTCCGAAGCGTTGGAGGAATCACTCGGAGACGGCTCGCGCACGGGTCGCTCGCCGATCTTTTTCGGTTGCCACGGGCACTCCAAGCACTGATCCTCTCCTCTTAGGTGCCATTAGATCCTTAGGAAGGCTTTAGGGTGGAATTAGAGATGGGGAGGCTTTGAGAGAGTTTGGGAAGAGTTTGGTTAAGGATTTGAAAAGATGAAATGACGAGGTGTCGACTCTGCCCTAATAAATCGATTTGGGACCCCAGGTGTCGACTCCCGCAAAGTCGGGTGTCGACTCCAAATCGCTAACACAGTCAGCGCTCGAACTGGAGTCGGCTCCACTTATACGGGTGTCGGCTCCAAGGTCAGGGACCGAGAGCGACACAGACAAAGGTGTCGACTCCTCATTCTGAGGTGTCGACTCCACTGACAGTTTCAGAGAAAAATAATTGAGATTCAAACAACTGAAACTTGTCAAAATAAATTCATAAAATTTAAAAAATCTTTGGAGTATGAAGAATCAAATTGCTCAGATGACTAGATAATTTGTCCTTAAAATTATGAAAGGAATATCAAGAAATTAATAGAAATCTAGATAGTCATTCCTTAGAGTTTCAAAATCAATCCAAAGGGTCACATATCCCTAATTCACCTCTAAGATAACAAAATCTCTCTTCACTCAAAGGTTTTGTAAATATATCAGCTAATTGTTCTTCAGTATTAACATATTCAAGACAAATTTCATTATTAGCTACATGTTCTCTTATAAAGTGATATCTAATTTCAATGTGTTTTGTTCTTGAATGTTGAATTGGATTTTTAGTTAAATTTATTGCACTTGTGTTATCACATCTAATTGGAGTTTTATCAAGTGTTATGCCATAATCTTCAAGTTGTCTCTTAATCCAAAGGATTTGAGCACAGCAACTTCCAGCTGCAACATATTCTGCTTCAGCAGTTGATAATGCAACCGAATTTTGCTTTTTGCTAAACCAAGAGATTAAGTTACTTCCTAAGAATTGACATGCACCACTTGTGCTTTTTCTATCTAATTTACATCCAGCATAGTCAGAATCAGAATATGCAATCAAGTTTAATGTTGAGTCTCTAGAATACCATAAACCTACATTTTTAGTTCCACTTAAATATCTTAAGATTCTTTTTACAGCAATTAAGTGAGATTCTTTAGGTTCAGATTGAAATCTAGCGCATAGACAAACAGCAAACATGATATCTGGTCTACTAGCTGTTAAGTAAAGAAGAGATCCGATCATACCTCTGTAATATTTTTGATCTACTTTCTTACCATCTTCATCTTTGTCCAATTTGCATGAAGGACTCATAGGTGTTCCAAGTGGTTTGATTGACTCCATTCCAAACTTCTTGAGAAGTTCTTTTGTGTATTTGCTTGATTGATGAAAATTCCTCTTTGCTTTGCTTGATTTGAAGTCCTAGGAAGAAGTTGAGTTCTCCCATCATGCTCATTTCAAACTCACCCTGCATTAACTTAGCAAATTCTTGACATAACAGATTGTTAGTAGCACCGAATACAATATCATCAACATATATTTGTACTACTAATAAATCCTTGTCTTTTCTTTTCAAAAATAGTGTTTTATCAACATTTCCTCTTATAAAATCATTTTCAATCAAAAATTTACTTAATCTTTCATACCAAGCTCTAGGTGCTTGTTTTAAACCATATAGTGCTTTGTGCAATTTAAAAACATGATTTGGAAATTCATGATCTTCAAAACCAGGTGGTTGTTCAACAAAAACTTCCTCATTTATAAATCCATTTAAAAATGCACTTTTAACATCCATTTGAAATAAATTGATATGCATATGACATGCAAATGCAGTAATAATCTAATTGCTTCTAGTCTAGCTACAGGTGCAAAAGTTTCATCAAAATCAATTCCTTCTTCTTGATTATATCCTTTTGCAACTAATCTAGCTTTGTTTCTAATTACTATGCCATTTTCATCTAATTTATTTCTAAATACCCATTTTGATCCTATAACAGAATGATCTTTAGGTCTATCTACAAGAGTCCAGACATTATTCCTAGTAAATTGATTTAATTCTTCTTGCATAGCTAACATCCAATTATTATCTTTTTCTGCTCTTCAATAGTTTTAGGTTCAATTTGAGATACAAATGCAAGATGATTATTGATGTTTCTCATTGATGATCTAGTTCTTACTCCTTGAGATGGATCACCTATAATTAATTCTTTTGGATGACCATAGGCATATCTCCAATCTCTAGGAAGATCTACATCATTATGATTGCATCAACAACATCAACACTAGGAGAATCATTATCTTTAGCTTCTTGTTCATGATCTGAAGATACATCTATATTTAATTTTTCAATGTCTCTTTCTAGAATGTTTGTATCTTCCTCATCATCAATCTTTTCCTGAACTCGATGCTAAAGATTCATCAAAAATTACATGAATAGATTCTTCTACAATTAAGTTTCTCTTGTTAAACACTCTATAGGCTTTACTAGATGTTGAATATCCTAAGAAAATGCCTTCATCAGATTTTGCATCAAATTTTCCTAGATTATCTTTACCATTATTATGAATGAAACATTTACAACCAAATGCATGAAAGTAACTTATGTTTGGTTTTCTATTGTTCCATAGTTCATAAGGAGTTTTCTTAATGATTGGCCTAATTAAAGCTCTATTAAGAATGTAACATGCCGTGTTTATAGCTTCCGCCCAAAAGTATTTTGGTAGGTTGCTTTCACATAGCATGGTACGGGCCATGTCTTCTAAGGTTCTATTTTTTCTTTCAACTACTCCATTTTGTTGTGGTGTTCTAGGTGCAAAAATTATGATGGATGCCATTTTCTATGCAAAAGTTTTCAAATAAATGATTTTCAAATTCAGTGCCATGATCACTTCTAAGAGACACTATGGTGTTGTTTTTCTCATTTGTGACCTTCTTGAAGAATTTCAAAAATAATGGAAAGGTCTCATCTTTATGAGCTAAAAACAATACCCAAGTGTATCTAGAATAATCATCTACAATCACAAGACCATATTTCTTTCCTCCTAGACTTGTGGTTCTAGTAGGTCCAAAAAGATCCATGTGAAGTAGTTCAAGTGGCCTAGAAGTGGAAACAATATTTTTAGTTTTGAAAGAGTTTCTAGTTTGTTTTCCAAATTGACATGCATCACAAATTTTGTTATTTTCAAAATCTAGTTGTGGAAGTCCTTTTACTAAATCCATTCTTAATTAATTTTGAAATTAGGTGTGTGCTTGCATGACCTAATCTACGATGCCATAACCAACCAATCTCATTCATATTAGCATTATTAGCAACTAAGCAATGATTACTAGTAGACAAATTGTCTAAATCAATCAAGTATACATTGCCATTTCTATTTCCAATAAAAACAATGCTATTATCAATGGGATTAGAAACAGTGCAGATAGATGCTTCAAATGATACTTTAAAACCTTTATCACATAATTGGCTAATACTATTAGATTATGTTTTAAACCATTGACATATAAAACATTTTCAATATATGTGGAGGGAGTTATTTGAATTTACCAAACCCCATGATTTGGCCTTTGCCATTGTCACCAAACGTAACAACTCCTCCTCTTTTGCTTTCAAGGGTGATGAATTGATCCTTGTCACCCGTCATGTGTCTTGAGCAGCCACTATCGAGATACCACTTTCGCTTTGATCTTTTGGCCGCAAGACACTCCTGCAAAAATAATTAAGTCTTATATTTAGGTACCCAAGCCTTCTTGGGTCCTTCATGGTTAGTAGCATAAAAGATTGTTCCTTTGGGAACCCATATTTTCTTTCCTTTACTATTAAATTTTTGTTACTGTTTCTTGCATTACATTCATAGGATTTATGGCCTTTCTTGTTACAATAATGACATGTAACATATCTCTATTTTGTTCTTTTCTAAAAAGTTTTTGACAAATTTTTGTTTTATGTTAGGTCTATATCCTAATCCAGCCTTATCAAATAGCTCTTTGATTACTAATAATAAATTAAGTTTTTCAGAACTATAAGTAAATTTATCAACAATATTCTTATATTTATCAACTTCCTTCTTTAATTTATCATTTTCATTGGAAATTGATTCTTTTTCTTTTGTCAAATTTTCATTTTCAGATTTCAGCATCTTAATCTCATTAGTAAGATTATCTTTTTCTTTAATGAGAATTGAATTATCATTTTTCAAAATTTGTATTTCTTTTTCAAAACTTTAAAATCATCAACTAGTTCATTAAAAGCTTCAAACAATTCATCAAATGCAAAATCATCACAAGGGTTTTCAGAACTTACCTCGTTGTCGTCGTTTGCCATAAAGCAAATGTTTGCAACTTCTTTTTGATCTTCCTCTGAAGAGGATTCATCGCTGTCACTCCAGGTTGCAACATAGGCTTTCTTCTTCTTCTTGTAGGCTTTCTTTAGTTGAGGACAATCATATCTAAAGTGCCCCGGTTTCTTACACTCATAGCAAATTAAGGGGTCTTTCTCTTTGTCCTTGTCCTTTCCTTTTCTTTTTCCTTCCATCTTAATTCCAGATTTCTTCTTGTGGAAGGGTCTCTTTCTTCTCATGAATTTTTTGAATTTTCTTGCTAGAAGAGCTGTCTCATCATCATCATCATCATTATCACTGCAGCTCTCCTCACTTTCTGCAGCCTTAAGAGCTATAGTCTTCTTCTTTTTAACATCTTCCTCTATGTGCTGCTTCATGGTTAACTCATGGGTCATTAGGATCCAAGTAGCTCCTCCAAGGGTAAAGTGTTGAGGTCCTTGGCTTCTTGGATTGCTGTCACCTTTGCTTCCCAAGTCCTTGGAAGTGACCTAAGAATTTTGCGAACAAGTTCAGAATTAGTATAAATCTTACCTAGACTTTTCAAACCATTTACAATATCGGTGAATCTAGTATACATGCATGCTATAGTTTCAGTTTGTTCCATGCTAAATAATTCATATTATGAACAAGAATATTTATCTTAGATTCTTTAACTTGATTTGTACCCTCATGGGTAACCTCTAATCTATCCCATATCTCTTTTGCGGAATTACATGTAGAGATACGATTAAATTCGTTTGCATCTAATGAACAATATAAGACATTCATGGCCTTAGCATTGAGCTGAGCCATTTTCCTATCATTATCATTCCAATCCCTTTCGGGCTTAGGAACAATAGAGCCATCAACTATGTGTGTGGGTGTGCTAGGTCCATTAATTATAACACTCCACAATTCATAATCTGAAGCTTGAATGAATATCCTCATTCTTGCTTTCCAATATGAATAGTTGGAACCATTAAACAAGGAGGTCTATTTGTAGAATGACCTTCAGCAAATGAAGATCCAACTTGAGCTGCCATTTGGATCTTTAGCTCTTGATCGTGTGATCAAATAAAAATGAGCACTTGCTCTGATACCAATTGTTGGCCCAGATGGCAACCCAAGAGGGGGGGTGAATTGGGTTCTTTAAAAAATTTTAACCTTTTAAAAACTATTGCTTGGAGATAGATGAAATTAAATGCAATGCAATATTAAACACAACCAAAAGAGATAGAGAAGAGATAATCAAAGCACGGCAAACACAAAGATTTTATAGTGGTTCGGTGTATCCAACACCTACGTCCACTCCCAAGATCCACTTGGGTCCACACTATAATCTCTTGATTACAGCCGAGTTGTTTTACAAGATCACAACTCAAAACTTGTTTTTCCCAGGGATCACAACGAACCCAGCCGGTTTTCGGGCTCACCAGCACAAAACCCTAAACTCAAGCTAATCTAGCTTGACCCGAGGTATACTACCTCCACTAGTTCAATCCCCTTGATTGAACTAGCACAAACAAGAAAGAATAATGTTTTTCAATAATACAAGCTCCTCAAATGAGCAAATATTCAAAATAAATAATAAGGTTAGAAAAGCCTGTTTGAAGTAGATTGGATTTGAGCTTTTCTTCTTTTCTTCTTTTCTTCTCTTCTCTTTGAAGATGTTGAATCAGGCCTCAGCTTTGATTCGTTGCAAATGTTGCAGATGAGAAGTTGGAAAATCTCAAAAACAGAGCTTTTCTTCCTTTTGGAATCCTCCGATTTTTCAATTGAACGCCTTGGATTTCTCTTTGAGCTTTTTGGAGTGGAAGGATTTGAGTTTGAATCTTTTCTCTTGATTTCAGGCTCAAGACTTCTCGGATTTTTGATTTGAAATCTCTTTTTTTCTTTTTTCCTTCTTTTTTTCAAACGGGCGTTCTCCCTTTTTATAGATTTCCTTTAATCCATTTTTGGTGAGAAAACTAGCCGTTGGAATGTACCTGGAAAGTTTTTCCAAACAAAATATATCCGTTAGAAGTTAGGTAAAAAGAAAATATTACCGTTAGAGCTGATCTGGCATTTTAAAATTTCGTTCCAGATAGGTTGGAGTCGGCTCCAACTTTTCAGGTGTCGGCTCCAAGTCGTTTATCCAAAAATAGAAAGTTCTGAGTTCGTCGAGGAGTCGGCTCGAAAAAGTTAGGTGTCGGCTCGCCATGGTCAGGTGTCGGCTCCAAAAGACTGTAAGTGTCGGCTCCAGGTAGTCAAAAATCAAGCGTTCTGTCCCCGCATCGGAGTCGGCTCCAGACACTGTAAGTGTCGACTCCGAAACTCTGGGTGTCGGCTCCGAAACTCTAGGTGTCGGCTCCGAACCGTATCAAAAATCAGAAGAATATTTGACTGGCCATGGGGTCGGCTCCAGAATTCCTAGGTGTCGACTCCAGGCTCTGAAACTTTGAAACTTATATTTTGCAATTGATTCAAAACACGTTTCTTAATGCCTTTAAATCAATCAAATATTTTTAAGCCCTGAAACACTTGTCAAATCTATTAGTAATCAAATAAATATACTCAATTCCTTTATTAATCATCAAAATCAATAATTGGGTCAACAATCTCCCCCTTTTTGATTGACTCATCTTCCATTGGCTCATCTTCCAAAGGAGGGGCTTCCGGACAAGCCAACGGAGTCTCGTCGGGCTATCTACTATTTAACCACTGAAGAACAAGGGATCTCAGCAGCCCTCTTTCAGTCCTCCTCTGTTTTTAGCGCCCCCGCTGTGGTTACCCCAACCTCCGGCAAGCGCTCTTCGGAAAGGCGAGCCTTCTTTTCAGGCTTGCATTTCTCTCCACCGCTGCTCTCACTCGAGCGTTTGCTCATTCTTTTCTTAATGCAGCCCGATAGTTCAGACCTCTTAGCTGTGGTGATAGATAACAATCGGTCAGACCAGATATCTTTGCTCGAGTAAAAATCAATGGAAAAGCAAAAGGACTCATCATGCGGGTCGAGGGGGCTAAGCCCGGTGGCGAAAAGAGACTCCTCCGACAATAAATCATTAGCCAAAAATGTCCTGCCATCACGAAGGACCTCCAAATCCTCCTCCTCCTGTTCAGACAGGATCGGATGTGCTTCCACATCCTGAACAAGTTTTTCCATCCCCGGAGAAAATCGGAGCCGATGTTCCCCTCGGCAATAAAGAATCTGACCTTCCACTCCTTTATGGATGATGGTTTGTCTGTTATCGCCTTGAATGACCTCTGATGTCTGATATAAGGCCACTCCGATTTCCTCCCAGATATCAAGTGGAAACAGGCACGAAAAAGAGGAAGAGTCGTCGTTACCTGAATCCGGCTACACATTGAGATAAACCCGATGACGTTGCGCCAACTGTTGGGAGCTACCATCGTCGGGCAAACATTGTAAAATCTCATGATCTCCTTCACCAAGGGATGCAGGGGAAATCGAAGGCCCGCCTTCAGGCTGTCTTCATAAAGAAAAACCCCGTTCTCTAGATCCTGCGAAACCCTATGCTCAGGCTCCGGCAATCTCAGGAGAACGTTCGAGGGAATGCCGTACTGTTGACGTATTCTCCCCAAATCCTTGGCGGCGATCTCCAAAGCCATGTAGTCGGGGCTCATCATTCTGCTAGTCGAGAGAAACACCAAGCAAAATTACAGAGGAACGAAAGGGCGCTGTGAACGGGAGCGGCATTGTTTTGACTTTGCTTCCTCCCTAAGAAAACCGCCTTAAGAAAGAAGATAAGGCGTCTCGACCGAGACGCCCGAAACCGCCATTACGAACGCCGTAAAAACCGGATTTGCTACGTGGCAATTTTCCAACTGTTGCCCCAAAGAAGCCTTACCCACAAAGGCACGGCGGCGGCGCGGCATTGAATAGGGCATCATTGCACAGGCTGTCAACTCTGGATCCCTCCGTTCAAGTCATGCCACCTAAAATTATACTCCCTATGCCCGATCCTACGCTTCGAACTAGGGAGTGAGGGGCATGTGTTGAGGGGTAAAATCGCTATGCATCAATAACCATATTCATGGCTAAGGCTAGCCTTGATTTCTATCCGCTGTGCATCACCCGCCAGAGATAAATCAACCTCGGTAGGTCGGAGTGCCCTAGCCCCCACCGAGCCAAGGATTTCCAAGGCACGAGCTATCGTCTATCGTCTCTCGACCCCTCGAGCCGAGCTATCGTCTCGATCCCTTCGGCCGAGCTATCGTCTCTCAGCCCCTTAAGCCGAGCTATCGTCTCTCGGCCCTCGAGCTGAGCTATCGTCTCTCGATCCCTTCAGCCGAGCTATCGTCTATCGTCTCTCGGCCCCTCGAACCGAGCTATCGTCTCTCGGCCCCTCGAGCTAAGCTATCGTCCATCATCTCCTGGCCCTAACCAAGCCATCCCATCACCCGGCCCTTCTAGTCGATCTCTTGTATCCCTCGGCCTAGCCCGAGCGATACCTATACCTCTACGGAATTCGGCGTGGGAAGCTTAAAATAGTAAGATTCCAAATGGGAATCATATCTGAAAGTAGCCTAGAGCCCTGGAGCCTATGCCCCCACCGAATCTCGAGATGTCAACAAGCTCTCCAGCCGTCGATCCTCTAACTAACCAGATACGAATCCTACCGATCTCATAACAAACTGGATTCAGATCTCAACGGCCTGGATTCAGATCTCAACGGCCTTCGGACCCACGACGCTTCCAAACAACCAGGTCCTCTATAAATATCACAGCCTCAAATCCCTCAGGTACGCCATCTCTTATGCGCACACTCGCTCACTGCCTTGGCTTCTGCCATTATCGCTCTGCTCAGAGCCCTGAGAGAGACTCTTCAGCGAGAGCCTTCTCTCATTTTTGTTGACTGTCGATCTTCACTGACTTAAGCGTCGAAGGATCTTCCGCAGAGGGCCATCCCCAACGCCTCTCGCGTGAGGACTGTTTCGCAGGTCGCCCAGGAGGAAGCCCATCTCGAAGCCCGAACGCACCCTAGAGGGCCACCCCAACGCCTCTCGCGTAAGGACTATTTTGTAGGTCCGCCCAGAAGAAGCCCATCTCGAAGCCCGAACGCACCCGAGTCGAGGACAAGATTTCAACAGCAACAAATTGCTACTGTGAAGCCATGTGAAGAAGGAAGAAGAAGTATCCCATACATTTATGGTTTAAGCTTGATAAAAAATAATAATAGTATTAATAAGTCCTCGCCATGCATTTTCCACTCTTTATGTTTTCTTTTCCAGCAGCGGATGGGATGGGATCCAGTCGTGTTAACGCATCCTTTTTTGGATCCTATTGTCATAGAGCTAAAATATTTGCGCACACTTCATTTGCAGAGATAGAGGCATTCCATTAAAGATGGAAAAAATAAATCCATTCTGTTTATCCAACTAGTATTTGACCCATCATAAATAAATAAATTTAAATTTGAATTAAACAGATTCGAATTGTAAATGAGCTAACCTATTTAAATCTATATATTAAATGATCCGATTCAGGTTTAATGTTCTTAATCATTTAATCTGTTTAAGTATCTAGCTGAATTGGATCAGATCGGATTGATTTATTTATTCAATTTACATATATATTACTAATTAACAGGTTAAGCAGATTAAAAAGATTAACATTTGACTTTTTTATTAGTTAAACAGATTAAATGTTTGAATTAGATTATGTGTTTATTAAACAATGTAGCTTCAAATTTGAAATTTTAATTCGTTTAATAAATAGAACAAATTCAGATTAATAGTTTTATGGCCAACCTGCATTAATCCGTTTGCCACCGTTACATTTCATATGGCGGTTCCCGTATCCAAAGGTATACCAAATCAAAACAGAGCACCAGCAAAATATTATATGTACTGATTACATTCTATGAGGTAGGCTACACGGTATAACAACCTGTTCCCGTTCTAATGGGTTGAACATTAGATTATAATTTCTGTGAGAATTTATTTTGCTCACCTTGGTGATTTTTCTTTTCACATCTTTATTTCAAAGCAAAAGACAAATCCAGCAAAATATTTCTCTGGGGCAAACCACACGCCATAAAATTTTCAAAGTCTAATGGCTTCAACATTATATTATAACTTCCATAGGAAATTGTTTTGCTCACCTCTGCGATTTTTTCTTTACACATTTTTATTTGGAAGTAAAAGAAGTGAGACTTAAGTCAACATAAAAATATGGCTATCATAGTACATTGCAAAATGAAGCCATCGCTAAAAGACTGGGACTCTTCATTTTAAGCATGCCGAACAGTCAGATGAGCAATTGCTAATCATGACTGCCTGCTGGTCCCAGACCAAATTTCAGACTCCATCCACCCATAAGATTTCAAGCTGGCTTTGTAGTTACAATATAATAGCAGTCCACTGCATAAGAAAACCACAATCATGTAAAGCATATATTCTCGACCTTCAGAGCATTTTCATACAACCAACAAACTTCTTCAGACTATGTTCTGAAAAAAATTAAAAAGCATAAAAATATTCCACTTGACACTGTAAGTCAAATATGAGTCATTAGATCATCCCATTTCATCAGAGACGAGTCCTTTAACAAGACACTGTGTTACCTCTCTCATTAGGAGCTCTAACCTCCCAACAGCTCTGATGTGTGCACCAGTTTTGACTAAATTCTTACTAAAAATTTTACCCAGTAATGAATATTATAGTGTATCACATTATAGTAGTGTATGTGAAAATATATCAAGTGATAGTACTTAAATCAGTTTCATCAATACCAATTCCTTTCTTTCCTTCCTTCCTTCCTTCCTTCCTTCCTTCCATCTTTTACTATGATATCTTGTTCTATAAAGCCGAAAATAAATGATAATCATCACTGCACTATGAATTAAGGGCCATCAATACCAATCCTTTAATCTTGATAGGATCAACATTAAAGGATTGGCAACTATTAACCATAGGATTGGCAACTATTAACTACTTGGTTGCCAATTGGACAGACTTTCTCCACACAAATTTGGCAATAAAACTGTAGGCACAAGGATAGTTAATCTTAACATATCGATACCCAAGAGAACAAAAGTTGATGCAAACACAACAAGAATATAACATGGCATGATGAACTTGCCGATTGCAATCTGAAACAAGTCATTCGCCATGAAACATAACTTGATCTTCATCATTTACTCTCGATGATATTGTCATCCAAACCTACTCTTCACAAAAGTGGCCTAATTTGCAAGGCCCATGCATTGCGGGATCTGAGCATGTAACATGAAGAGGCTATTTTTATGTTTCGAACCTAGGACACCCAGTTCTAACTTTACTATTGCACTATGGCTCACCATCTCCAAATCTACTATCCAGAAAAAGGTTTCCAGATCACAAGATATCAATAATTTTTATGACTGAGACCAAGATCAATGGAGATCTTGATTTAACTTGACTAATATGGCATTGGGAAGTTTGAAGGGAATCAAAATTTTATAAAATCTTGGACAATAATTTAGGATTGAAATATCGATATCTCAGCCAATATGGTTTAGTTCTAGTTTTGAGATTTATTCATTAAGAAATCCACTTTAAAGAAATAAATATTGATTAAGATATTGGACCAATATGAATATTAACGTACTAGCCAATCTTTCAGAGTTTATTGGTTTATATTGACTAAGATAATAGGGGCAATATTTTCATATGTATATGCATATAGACATAAATCATGTGATTTAAAGACTTCCAACCTATATATAAGAAATCAAAAGAATATGTATTACTTTGTCTGTAAATCATCCGATTTTTTGGCCACTTGATTTATAGGCTAAAGGTCTCCAAATCGCATGATTTGTTGTGTATAAGCATTTTAAAGAAAATGGATCACATCTGACAGACAGATGATTTTAAAGAAACAGACGATGATTTTAAAGAAAATGGATCACATCTAACACATTGGAACATCAATATAGGACCTCTATCATTCGAATCTAGACCTAATCAAATTTAAGTGGAGATCCTCTTGAGTGTAACCAAGTCAAGTTCTTTAAGTGTTGTGTGTATGCATGCATGTATCAAAAGGAATTCAATATCAATAGAAATCAAGAACTTGGATGAGATAATCGACATGGAACAACAATAATAATAATATAAAAATAATAATAACAAAAATAATCCTAAGAATAATAGTAATAACAATATTAAGAACAAAATTGACCCAATCGGGGAGAAGAGTGCACATGACTCAGCTTCTCAATATAACAGAGCTCACTCCTAAATCTTGTCTAGTACCTCCCCATAGTGGCCAAAGTAGTCCACATCGACCATGGTGAACCTCCTGGATTAAAATCAGTAACAACAATGACAATAATGATAATAAAATATAAGACGAGACTTAAAAAATAGTAATAACACAACAGATGAAACATCATATTCAAACCAGATACAATGAGTTAATGGGATGTATAAATTTGCCAACATCCAATACCAATTAATAAAATAGTCTCGTGCTCCATACTCATCATGTATGGTAAAAAAATGTTTCAGGCCAGTGCCTATGGAAGTTGTGTAAGCAGCCATGGCTGCCATTTGCAAAACACTGTCTAGTTGCTTAGCTTGCCCTGTCAAACCAGAAACTTATCCATATTCTAATTTCATCTAGAACCTCCAACAAAGAAATCTAAAACATCCACTGTTTCAATGAGTATTTGCAAATACTCACATAGAAACATGGGGGGGAAGCCTCAGAGATAAAAGCCATGCTGAGATCTAACACCGTGCTTTCATGGACAGAAAAGCAACAATACCCATAATACGAGTAGCTGATGGTCAAAAAATTACAAGAAACCACACAAAAAATTATATATATGATACCTGCAGGGTGCTCACCAATCCATTTCCTCTTTAGTTTGCGGCAGTGACCGTAAATTCCGCTTCATGGAAGATTTTCATAAGTTTTTGTACAAACCAAATTTGTCAAACAAGAGCTCAGCCTCCAGACTGATCAGCTGGTGCCTCAGCCAGTGCCCCAGAACTAATGCCATCGGGTTGTATAGAAGCACCAGATTCCTTTTGCTTAGCATGCACCTCCTGCTCAAATTCCTGTCCCACAAACACTTCTGACTGCAAAGATGGAGCAATGTTGTTTACATGAAGCCAAGTTAATTCCCACAAACTATCCCCACCTATTGTGCTTCTCTTTGCAAGGATTCCACGTGATTTCATCACAAGCAATGTATTTTTAAGGAGCTCTGGAATCAATTCTTGCATCTTCTCACTTCTCTTGCCTCTCACTTTAACCTTCATGTACTTCTCCATCCGGCTAAGAACTCCCAGCCACAGTTTGCAGAAGCTGCTCAGTCCATAGAGTTCTTGTAATAGATGCAAAAAGACCTTAGAAAGTAACTTCATGGCATGGAAAAGGGTTCCCTCCATGTTCCGGTAATCTTTCTGCGAATGATTCTGAGCAATCTCCAGCAAGTCATCCAGCATTGTGAATATAACAGGATCAAAAGCCTGCGTCCAAGATGAGGATGAGAGGGAAATTCCTTCCGCTCCTACCAGGCATCTCAGCAATAACAACAGGGCATGATTTCTCACTTCCTCTCTCTGATCCAGACACACTTTTCTCAGTGCCTGCACCAACCTGAGCCACATCTCCCTGATTCCTTCTAATATTTTCTCAGCTTCTTCACCTGCTTCCCTAGTCTCATGAGACCAGCGAGCTAAAGAATTGAGGGACTCCGCCATCAGATCCAATGCATGGACAGATCTATCTGTTAGTCCAACCCGAGACTCTGCAAACTGTCTTGCAGCTTCTACACAGAGAATATAATTGGCTGGTGTAAGGTGAGCCCCCTCGGACATGATAAATACCAATGCCTCAAAACCTGCTTCTGAAGCCTCTGGATGGCGAGCTGTGATGGAAAGTAAGGATGTGATAGTCCGCCAGCCCATCTGAGATTTTATATGAGTAGCATTTGCCTTCACCAGACGTGTGACTTCTTGTGTGATGTTCTCACAGTAAGCATCTGCTACACGGGCATCAAGCTTCAAAACCAACTGCAGTGACCTTAAGAGCTCATCAGCCAGATTCTCTTTGTAGGGCAGTAACCTCTGGCAAATTCGTAGCAGTCCAAAAACTGCCTTCTCCACAAGTGCGCATGGCATCACAGTGGACTGAACTATACTGGCAATGTGCTCAAAAACACCCTGCCATAGAAGCACAATTCTGTCTCGGTTGTTCAATGTAATGGCAATTAGCAGCTCCAAGCAAAAAACTGCTGTGTCTTCATCATCAGGTGAGCTGGTGCCCTTCTGAGGGCGACCAGCTGCCCAATTAAGTGCCTTGGCAAGTTGCGACAGTGAGTCAGCCTGTAAAAACTTGCTCTCTGTGAATATGCTGTCTATGTGGCACTTCTGGATCGTTTGAAGAGTTCTTTGGTGAGCAGCAAGTTGCTGCTCGGTTGGCTGTGATCTTGGTTCTTCTGTGTCAAGAGATAAGAGCTGGCTAAACCTTCCCATTAACCCCGAGGATCTACGAGGGGTACCCATAGCCGGAACATGAGGTGTGGAAAGAGAGCTGGGAGCAGGCTTCCCATGAACCGGATCCAAAGGCAATTCTGAATCATCAGCCGCATCACTAGCAACACGAGCAGGAAGGAGGCCTAGCTTGTGCAGTCTTAAGATGCAATCCAGTACATTTCTCCAGCCGGTGCGTATATGGTCACCATACCTATTAGCTATGTTGAAAACTGTCTCTGTTGCCAATCTAGCTTTTGTGTCATCCCCAAAGGCCATAACTGGTTCTTCAACCAAAGATGTGTTCAAAAGGGTTGTAAATTTGCAGAGGGACACGACTAGATCATCCAATACATCTTCAAGATGATGGAATGCAGATATCTTTGCGACAGCCAGGAAGCCATCTATACATGTCAGAAAAACCTCTTCATGTTCTGCATAATCAAACACGACTGATATAGCAGCAATGGTGGGGCCCGACATGATGGCGAACATGTCATGATCAAGGTATGGCTGAGAATCACAGACAATGTATGGAGATGTTTTCTTTGACTTCCTCATCAGGTCAATCCAACGGCTGGGAGACATCTCAAGAAAACCAACACCTTGCTCAGGAATGGTTCTTATTTCATTCCTGCAAATTGAATGGTAGAGCTCTGACAAGAATTCCCTTGGGAGATCTTGCCCACCATTAATGTGGCGGTTGTTCCGAATGAAGTCCTCTTCGGTCATCTTCTTCTTCACCTGCACATTGTGCTGATCCGTGTTTAACATTATAAGCGAGTATGACAGCAGAAGGGCAGCATCCTTGTTGACAAGAATTTGTGGCGACTGTTCAAAGTATCTCTCTGAGAATGCCTCGAGAACCCTCTGGATCTTCTGTGACTCGCCTGGTAGCCGGAAGGTCTCCAGAAAGAGCCTCAAAGCAGTGTCCAGATTCATGTCTTGGAAATCAAAAGTCCCAGCAAATTCATGGAGCACTTGAACACAGAACTCATCATGGTTGCCAAGGAAGTCCCCGACTAGGTTCTTGTCCAAGCCAGCAGTGTATCTGAAAATACACGCCACACTCTGAGGGTCAAGCTTCTCGGGTAAGAGATGGGTTCCTTGCAGAAACTCCAACCCCTTCTTTGGGTCCCTGTTGAAGTGGTCAGCACCAATCATCAGCCTCCTCTTGATGTACTTCTTGCACCGAACAAACTTGACCCAATGGTCGGGATCAGAATAGTTGTCACACTTGACTGTCCAGAATGGAGTATATACCTCGAGCTCCACAGATTCTTCTGAAGGTGGAGGTGCATTGCCTATTCTATCGGCCATTCCCTGAACCACAGCAATCAGACCATCCAAGGCAAGGACATGCATTGAAGACAATGGGCAATTCACTGGAAATGCACTCTTTGAAAGAAGGTTGGCAAGGTCTTCAAACACATTACTGCAAGTTACGTCGCAGTCCAAGTTTGCATACATCTCTGCCATAAAAGTCTTCTGCCGGCAGAAATCCACAAGAGCCTCCATCACAACCTCCTGCTGATGGTAGCTAGCCCCATACCGGCTCTGTGCAAGCCTCAAGATCACGCACGAGAAGAACGCCTCAAGTTGCAATTTCAGCTCCGTTCGCAAGTGATGGTAAAGATTCAGAACGATGCTACAAACCATCGATAGAATCAGTGGGCTCATCGACAGGCCAAACTGCATCAGATTCCGGAACAGCTCGTCTTGTATCAAAGCTAGCAGTTTGGGGTGGTTCTGTATCGAACGACCTCCCAACTCGATGGCCGAATTGATCAACCCGAGTGCAAAAAGTGGCACATCCTCGTCAAAAGCAATGGTGTTCGGCGTAGGGCTCAACCCGATTTGCTCAACGATGTTCAAAAGAGAACACAAGAAGTGAAAGATCTCTACCATGCAAGGTATTCCGTATGGCTCCACCATGATGATTCTCACACCATTCTGCACTTCCGCCCCGGCAACACGATCCTCTCCCGAGCCGGTCACAGACCCGAGGCTTCCATTTCCATTCACCACTTGCTTGATCCCAAAGGCCTGATCCTTGTCGGCCCCGCCAATCTACAAAAGAAAATCCTCAACCTCAACTCGATATCATCGTCAGATATTGGCTAAAGAAAGGAAGGGAGGAAAAAAACAAAAGCGCCAGCAGAAAATAGAGGGCAGAACCAGTACGTACCTCTGTTCTGATGGAAGGGGGCTCTGCGCCATCCCCGATGTCAGGCAGGCGCGAGAAGATGCAGCGGATGAGCTCGTGCATGGTGTGACGGGAGAATCTCTGGAGGAGCTCCCCCTTGGTACCAGCCTGGTGGACGACCCGGAAGCATGTGTTGACGATGGTGCACACGTGCTGGTTGGTGAGGAGAGCCGACGCCCGGCTCCTCATGCACGCGAGCAGCACCTGCAGGATCTTCATCAGCACAGCCTCCTCCGATGCAGGGTCCGTCACCTCGAACCGGCAGCTCGTGACGGCGTCCACGAGGGCGTACATGGCAGCCTCCGCGCCGGGAGCCCCTGGGTCGAGTACCTCGAGGGTGAGGATCTTGTAGACGGAGGAGAGGGCGACGCCGGTGATGGGGGCGCCGGTCTCGTCGGAGCGGATCACGTCGAGGAAGGGCCGCAGGTACGCCGATGGGTCGACGGCGCTCCAGGGGCGGCGGGCGTCCCCCCAGGAGAAGACCTGCCGGCGGAGGGACTTAAGGGACTGGACGAGGGAGTGCTCGGGGTGGTGGTCGTCGGCGGCCGAGGCGTACCGGCCGCCCCACCGGACGTTGCGGCGCATCACGGCGAGGACGGCGCTGACCTCCGAGATGATCATGCATGCGAGGCCGCCAGCGGAGGCATCGGGAGACTCCACCGCGGATTCCTCCTCGATGGGGTTGATGGCGGAATTCTGGAGGCGAGGGCGGCCCATTTCGGGGGATCGGGATCTGGAGAGGCTTAGGGTCGGTCGGGCAGAGCCAGAAGCTGGATGCCCAGGGGTCAATTGGAGACCTATGAGAGCATCAGGGTTTCTAGGGTTTTATGGGTATCGATCTAAGGATAGTTGGAATGGGAGATCGAAAGGGAAGAGGGGATGCGGGCAATTGGAAAGATCGGATCTTTAAGGACGGAGAGTGGCAGATCTGAACCCTAGGAGAAGGGAGAGAGAGAGAGAGAGAGAGAGAGAGAGAGAGAGTGGTACCTAATGGAAGAGGAAGAGCTGCCGATGGAGAGGAGACGACATCAGAGATCTGGTCGCGTGCTAAGAAATTCGGCTTGCGCTGCGCGATCTCCCTCCCTCGCAGCTGCCGCTGCTTCCAAGTGATTGGATGTTTCTAATTTTTGCGCTTTCCCTTTTTTTTTTTTTTTCCGTTCCCCGGTGTCCAGTTTCGCGGCGGACGTTTTAATTTTAGGACTGGTCAACCCAACCCAGTGCGGCCCAAACCAACGCTATAAAATTAGGTCAGGGGAAAAGACTTGATGCACCGGAGATCAGTGCAGCCAGCGCGTATCAAATATACGAATTAGCTATGCATCAATGCTATCATATATATCAAAATCTAATAAATTTTATCCCGCATGACATATACAGTGATATGAAACATGGTCAATCCGCACACTCGCTACATCTCTTTTCGGTGCACTAAGTATTTTTTTAGGTTAAATTAGCTTTCCTCTATTTTTCAACTTCATATCTTTCATTCTGGCATCCTATATCCTAAGGTAGTGTTTGAAATAGGGGATAAGAGAGATATCCCCTGTATATCCTTTCTTATTCCAAAAGTCATAACTATAAGGGATAGCTGGAAATAAAGTTAACCAAAGGAATAATCCATGGTTAACCATGGGATATCCCCTAAATTTATTCCCTATAAAATACAGGAATAGCTGGTTATCCTTCCAAATAAGAGTAAAAAAAAATTATCCTATGAATTTATCTTTTTGCATTTGATATGATAAATGGGATAGCCAAGGGATATCCCTATGGATAGCCAGGCGACAAACTCTATCCCGTACACTTATCCATGGATAATATTTTTTCTATCAAACACTACCTAAGTCTCTAGGTGAAGGGAGCTAACCCAATTGGATTGGCAATATCTAATTTGTATTTCTATAAGTCATGGTAATTAAGATAGCCTCTTAATTCATCATTCAAAATCATTAAAAATATATTTAATTAAATAAATTTTATAGATCTCAACTCAACTCAATTCATCTAAGCCTTTTTTTTCAACTACATATAGTTAGCTATAAAGGATCTGATGAAGTTTTATACTAGCTGTCAGCTACCTAACGCAATTTTTCTTAAATTTTATAAATAAATATATTTAATTAAAAATATATAAGAACACGATTGAAGATTTCAGCTAAGTTTATGCATTCTTGATATAATTATTTCATATGTTTATGTATGCACTTTGTAACCAATTTATTTAAAACTATAATATCTATGATTTAATATTTTTATCGGTACTAAACATGCACCAAGCACGCTGATACGCTTGTACTTTTAAAGATACAAGCATAAATAGCCAAGATCTCTTTAATGGTAATAATCGAATGAATAAATAGTAAATGTAGGATAAGAAGAATACATGTAACGCTTAATCCAATATGTTGAAATATCCATAATGTGCTTAAGTGTTCACCCTTCAACGTTGATCCATACATTAACTGAGTTCAAGACTCTGGCTCCTTCAAAACTTTAATCATTGATGCTTTAATCCTTCTAAAGGATTTGATTGGCTTGCTTTCTTTCCCTTCTAATTTTCTTTCTCTTACAAAATCCTTCAAAGCCTTTTGTCCTGAATAACACTTTCTTGTCTTTGTTTAGAAGACACCTCTTATCCTAAAAAGACCTTCTTATCTTGATTCAGAACAAGACAATCTCTTATCCTAAAGAAGACCTTCTTGTCTTGATTCAGAACAAGACCTATAAGAGAAATAAGAGAGAATAAGAGTTGATTTACGGAGAGAGGAAAAAAATGTATCCACTCAAAGACTTATCCAATAAGCCTTATTCATGCCCTTCTCACGTTGATAATCTCCCATACTTATTTTATGATAATGTCTAAAATAAGACATCATCCAATGGTTCAAATTAAAACATCATCCAATGGTCCAAATTAAGACATCATTCAATGGTCCATATTAAGACATCATCGCCAATTATCCAAATCCTTCATCCAGGGAGCCATCCAATGGTCCAAATCGAGCCACTAACCAATGGTCCATATTCATCATCCAAAAAGCTATCCAATGGTCCAAATAAAGCCAATTGTGTTTCAACTCTTGGCCAACCCATATTAGGTCATGATCTAATTATATTAGATTAACCTAATACAAGAATAAGATTCGAATTCAATTCAAATCAGGAGCTAGGGTTTGCAATACGTGCTAGCATATCTATCCTGCAAATATGATCTAATTTAATTAGACCTTTGATCAGTTCCTTTGTGTGTGACCTATTGAGTTTCACATCTAGCTAGCAGTAGGTGTTGATGCAAGTTGACCTATCATGATTAGAACATTTCTAATCCTTATAAATCCAATCAATGCGATCCCGAACTTGACAATTTAAACCCTTTCTAATTATTAATCAAATCAAACTCTTTAATACAATCAAACCTACAAGACAATATTGACAACTAGCAACGTAAAATATAAAATTTAGTAGATATACCAAATATACCCTTCGGTGGTAAGTTATCGTGCAATTCAATCCTTTAATCGTACTACACCCTGAATAAATATGAGTATGAATCAATATCAAACTCAATTACTTATTCATGTCTCTCTTAATCTTCTAATAATAATTCAATTAATGAAAGATTAGAAACTCTTTCTAATTTTCATTCTACTTTGATCAAAGACTTTCTGAATCATCATACGATTAGAGCAAGTAGGATATAATATTCTCTTACTAGAAATAATTGATTTCTTATTGATCCACTCACAATCTTCGTACACAATCCACCACATCCATAATACCTCATACATAACTGAATATTATGATTGAGTGTAAATCAAAACATGGATTTATATGCACAGGATACTATGGTGATCTTAGGTCTAAGGATCACTTGCACAACTCTCACTTAGATCTTTTGACAAATAAGTAAGCATCCATAATGTGTTCTCTTGGTAGGTCAATTTAGTGAACTCATTCCTCTAATGACCACTAACACCTTTGTATTACTGTCTCGCACAAGTGATTGTAAAATCAATACCCTCTGCATCGAGCATACATAAGATATGTCAATCTTTACTGGTAGCATTGATCCCCGACTCAATGTACTATCGACTGAGAATGTTTTAGATTAGGGCTTTAGGATTTTAGGTTTCATTGGCATGATTTCATCATAGCCCTAAAACCATTGCCCTAATATATGCGGTTCGTCATAACTATAAATAGCAGCGAATGATGAAATATAATGCCTTTTTTTATAATCAAAATATCATGTACATGATTTGGAAGAATTAAAGAAATCCTATCACAATATAGATTGCGATTGATTTTAGGGCACAACTCTTTCATGTGATGCGGAAGAAAATGTCACTGCATCTATTGGTAGATGTGGCAAGTGGTAAAACCCTCCTTTGGGCTCTGACATGCTAGCTGCCGCAATCAAAAAGGATAAGCCTTACCGCATCTAATCTCCATACTTCGGCATGGTCAAGCTATCTTTGTGCTCGGTAGGACCGAGCCTCATCCTCTCAAACACAAGTGTCGTTATTATCTCATACTACGCTGAATATCTTGGAAGACAAATTGCTCTGATCATTAAGATCTCGAAATGAGTTTACCAAAACGGAAACGGGAGTCAAATACAATACTTCACCTATGATCAATGGAATTTTAAATTTTGATAAGGCACTCATCGGCCTATTCAACCGTCAATCCCATAACCGATGGGATTCCAACCGTCTCAGCTTCTGACGACTTAAAACGTGCCCGAAAAATCAGATAATGATCTACCATCTCAGCGACATATAAAGGCTAAGTCCTAAGACCCCAGGTATGCTATCGAAAGCAATTCTAAAGCAGAGGTCATTACTCTCCAAAAACCTTCTAGGAGCATCCTTCTGCAATAACCTTCTCTCCCTTGTCTGCTTGCTAAGAACATCCACTGACTTGGACGTCAAAAGGTCTTCTGCTGGGATCACCCCCTGTGCTTTTTGCGTGAGGAATGTTTTACAGGTTTGTTCGGACGAAAGAGCACTATCTGAATCCTGACGTGCACTATCCCCAAACTAGAGAACAAATTTCTACAACAAGAGTATGTATCCTAATTTGCATGACACCTACGACGTAATGCTATGTGGACTATTAATCCTATTGGTAAAAACCACTTGGTATAAACAAGATGCATCTTTTTGGGAGTTAAATTAACACTCTTGTCATCCTAATATTATTAGTTAGGATGAGCATGTAATACTTGTGCCGAGAGAATTGCTACTATTTTAATTTTCTATTATTTAACCATTATAATACTAATCTAGTCGAAGCTATAAGAAAATAATGTTGAAAAATAAATTTTTATTTTGTCATGCATGTGCATGCATCATGCATGAATCATTGCTCACAAAAAATAATGCTTTTCATTTTTTTTTAAGAAAAAACTTTCTGCATCATGCGCTGATTGATCCTGCATGCATGCATGCGATGGCTCCCGTGATGCGCAAAAAAAAACAAACTCTTCCTTGGCCACATATGACCACATGTGCATGTGATCAATCACCATGCGCACAATCTGTACTACTCATGGTGCATTAAGACCTTACCCTTTTTTTTCCTTGGTAGCAATACTGCTTTCTAGCATTGAATGTGGGCTTGCCTTGGCCGAAGCCCCATCAGGCCGGTCCATTTGGAGCCAAGCTATGGTCAGGTCCGAATTAATTCGGACTGAGTTGGATTTGAAATTAAAGTTAAAAAAAAAAATTTGAAAGGTCTGAAGCATTCATCCTTAGTAAATCCAAATCTAGCTCAAATACAATTTGAGATGATAATTTTTTTAAATTTCATACTACTTTCCGTATCATAATAAAATTTTTAGATCTTCTAAATTTCATACTCCTTTGCATGCCATAGATTAAATAAATGTAATTATTTTAAATAAATTTTAATTTTATATAAATATTTTTAAATTAAAAATAAATATTGTTTATTTAATTTTTAGTTTAAATAGGTTATTATAAATCAGTCCGATTAGATATTGGACTGAACTTGAACTTGAGCCCGGACTCCGGGTTAGATTTGTAGCAAAATTTTCAGACCTTAATTCGGCCTCAAGTCGGAAAAAAATTTCGAGCTTGGATTAGGAGTAGGACACGACCGACTGAATCCGGCCAACTTCCGGCCGTTCTGCTTCCCCCGAGATGCCTGAGGCTTAACGCTGAAGAAAGCAGAGCACAGGACCAGACGTGTACAAAGAACATCCATGAACCTGCGAGTGCTATGAAGGCCATCCATCGTTCTCTCAAAAATATTCAGCAGAACATATCAATAATAAACTAGTGCCTGCTGCAGTGCATGGCAATAAAAAAGAAGAAGAAGAAGAAGAATGCCGATTGGTGGTTAACTCGAGCAAATCCAAGCCAACACTTGCAACAAGCCTAACAATTATTTAAGAAATCCAAGAAAGGAGATAATATTACTCTACAACCATCAGGCGGCATCGGCTTTAGGGATCGTGACGACGAGCTCACCGACGGCGTAGGCGGCGGTGGCGAGCGCCGGCAGGGTGGACGGTGGCAGCCGGAACCTCCACCGGTCGAGCTCCAGCTCCTCCTCCACGCCCTCGCCGCCGCCGCCGCCGCCGGCATCCCTGACCACCACCTTCATCACTCCGGGGTGGATCTCGATGGCGTGGGCCCGGACGTCGTCCCAGAGGTTGTCGGTGGCCGCGACGAAACGGAAGCCGTCGGGGCCCTCCTCTACGGAGACGTCGGCGTCGGAGCCCAGGGGGAGCTCCAGGACCTTGCTGAATATGTGAGGCAGCCGGCGGAGCTTCTTCCGCTGGCCCCCGCCGGCGGCGAAGTGGCTGGAGCTGTCGTCGCAGCGGAGGGCGATGTTCCGCTTCCTCGGCGCCGGGTAGACCCTCATGAGCGGCTTCTCGTTCCCTCTTCCTCGAGAGCCCATGAGAAAACCTAAACGCTAAAAAATTGAATCAAATACGAGATCAAATCGAGAGGCAGTACCTGAAGAAGCTGAAGGAAATGGATCTAATTTCGACGGATCCGATGCTCAAATCCACAGCAAAATCTTGATCGGAATCGAAATCCTAATTAAATTGAAACGAACTTCGAATTCAAGAGCAAAAAATTAACGAAGAAAAATTCCGTATCAAAAGCGAGTTAACAAATTTCCCGAGATGCTCTGCGCGGCCGAAGGAGACGATCTTGGTTGGAACTCATCTTGACCCGACCAACTCCTTTTATACGAAGGAGTCGGAGGCCTGACGGATGAATAATTTTTCCTCTTTTTTTTTTTTTTTTTTTGTTTTTTCCCCGTCGATGATCGCAACGCCAGGAGATATTATTTTTAGAGTGGCATCTATGATTTGGACCGTTCCTTTTTTTTTTTTTTTCTTTTTTGACTCGGACGAATCCAAAAATGGTTTAAATGGCCTGATGACCGTCCATACTTGATCAAAAGGCCTCTGTTTCATCACGTCAGTGCGGCTGCTTTCCCGTGGCGACCTTGTGGTTCCTTCCATGCATGTGGTCACACGAGCGTTAGTGCCGGCCACGTGCGAATGAAGTGATATATTCGACTTAATCCAAGAGTCCCAGACAGATGATGGAGGTAGCTTTGACGCATGAATGCTATTCTTTTCTCATAAATCATAAAGAAAAGAAAAATAAAAGAAGAGAAAAAGCGGATTCGAAAGGCGCGAACATTTCTTTCTCATTAAAAAAAGGCGGATGTGAAACCACGCGAACAGATTCGGCTCGTCCCATCCCATCCGCCGGCTTAACATGCGTTTAGTTTTAGTTTTTAGATAAATCGAGAATAATTAAAGAAAATATGATTATATGATGTAATAATGGAACTTTATATCTAATGAATTGCCTCAATTGAAAACAGCGACAACACAGTCACTAAAAATGAAAAAAAAAAAAAATAGGAATACAACTAAAGCTGCATCTAAATAAGCTTTGATACTGACTAATTAAAAGCAACGCTAAGCTAAGATGGTCGGAAAAGTTTTACTTTATAAAAATAAAAAGAGAAATAATTCATAGATATTTACTAAACTTTATATTCTAACCGTGTTGGAATGGAAACTTCCGACAGTGAAAGAAAAACTCCTTAGCCTGACCTCTGCTCTCTCTCTCTCTCTCTCTCTCTCTCTCTCTCTCCTTCAGCACTAAAATGGATCAAAGAAGCGTGGGGAAACCCGGTGCAGGTACCATTTGCGCAAATTTCTTTTTCTTTTTCTTCTTGTTAAATAATTCAAAACTAATTAGCACTAATTATTTTTAAAAATACTTTACTGGCACTGAATTATATTTTAAAAGAAACCATCTTGATGACATTCAAAATCAAGTTGTCTTTTCAACATATTTTAAATCACTTAAAATAGAGTTCAGATGAAAAGGTTATATATTTATTTGATATTTATCTATATAGTTTTTAAGTAAAATTTGTATCTCATGAAATTAAAAAAAGTTTATTAACTTTAGAAAATCCTGCTTTATAAATAGATTTGTAATATTTGGATATGAAATATTAAATAATAAATCAATTAAACAATTTCATGCTTTCTTTATCCCCTTGCTTAGAGAGAATTTTTGCTTGTAGTATGCAGGAACATGATTTTATGAGAAGTAATCGGCACCATGAATCTCAAATATGTTTTAGAGAAGTTAAAGGTATATAATCAAAGATTTTTCAAGAGCTGTTATGCAATAAGTGGTTACCTTTAAATCTCATTCAAACTTTCTTGCATGTATATATAATATAAAGAGGAAGCAAAGAAAGAATGTTTCTCTTGTTTTCATGTAGGATAGAAAAGAAAAAAAAAAAATCTTCATAAAATTAAAAAATTAAAAAATTGCATTAACAAGGAAGCCAACACTTTTAAACTATTTTTCTCTTTTCTTTTAAATCATTTTGGAATAAGATAGTTGGACACTCCAAGAAAAGGAAAATTTTTATCTTCTTAATCTCATCTATTCTATATAATTATCAACAGAGCTTTGCATGTTTAGTTTGTTACATTTGATCATATGAACTTTAAATTCTAATTTTTGCTATATGAGTAAGATCTTAAGATGCATTTTATGCAAACATATAAGTACCATAGGTATGTAAATTCAATCCAAAAATCATGTTCCATATAATGAACCATTAGGTGCTTTCATAGTCTCAAGTAGTTTAGCATACATCCTTAATCCACTATTTATAAATATATATTCTTTCGATGCTCTCTCCGTTGTTAATCGATGAAACTTAGCTTACTGGAAGGGCATTTGAGAATGACCTTTGGAAATTGAAATTGGAATCATTAATTATTGTAGATCCAATTTTAAATATTTATTTGGATAAAATTAGAAACTAATTTTAATTTCATTTGAAATCTAAAAGGAAGATGTGAAGTTAAAGCCTTTTGAAATATAGGCCCCATCCAAGGATTATAAATCTATTCCATCCAACTATAACCTAACTCACCCTTCTCCTCACCTTTTCTCATTTGACACCTTTCTTTTCCTCCTTTCATCCAATGCCTTCTACTCAAGCTCGTTAGCTATACTATTAATAGAGGTGAGCTGATCTTTATATTAATACCTTTAGTCACTTTTTACTTAATTTTAATAAGTTATGATATGATTTGCTTAATATTTTTGAAAAATTTATTTATTTTTTATAGCAAAATTTAATTATATATATCGAGGGATAAAATTGTCATTACATTGATAACCGTGCGAAGGGGCTAATATCAGCCCCAGCCCCCACTTGCTACGCTGCACCTACGAAGAACGAGCTAGTTAGTATGATCCGACGGATCGAGCAACACATAGCTTGGTTTCCCCGAGCAACCCATAGCTCGGTTCCTCCGAGCAACCTGTAGCTCGGCTTCCCCAAGCAATCCATAGCTCGGCTCCCCCGAGCAACACATAGCTCGATTCCCCCAGGCAACCTGTAGCTCGGTTTCCCCGAGCAACCCATAGCTCGACTTCCCCGAGCAATCCATAGCTCGGCTTCCCCGAGTAACCTGTAGCTCGGCTTCCCCAAGCAACCTGTAGCTCGACTCCCCCGAGTAACCCCGAGCAATCCATAGCTCAACATGCACCTCCGCGGAACCTGGCGCGGAAGAGCCCAAGTCTAATGTAACAGAATTCCAAACGAAGAATCGTATCGAAGAGTGGCCTAGGATCTGCAATAATGGTTTAGGGCCTACGCAGTCATTGGATCCCAGGCCATCAGAGAGCTCTCCCAGCCGTCGATCCTTCAATGGACAAGATACGGATCCCACCGACCTCACAACGGCTTGATTCAAATCATCCCCGTATCTCAACAACCTTCGAACCTTCCAGAAGGTACTCAAGATTCAGGTGATCGCCTATAAATAATACACTCCCAGATTCTCTTAGGTACACTCACAAGCTCCCGTACATAGCTTCTGGCTCAGTTCCAGCATCACTCTCTCTCTCTCTACTGCTCCCCCCTTTTTTCCTTTTCGCCGTCGGCGCTCCGCCCGAGCTCTCGATTGGCCGCCCTTGGAGGGACTCCCCAGAAGGATCATTCTCCTCATTTCTGTTGATCATAGATCCCCACTGACTTGAGCGTCGGAGGGTCTTCCACGGAGGGCTACCCCCAACGCCTCTCGCGTGAAGACTTCTTTGTAGGTCCTCCCATAAGGAAGCCCGATCAGGAGACCGATCGCGCCCGAGTTGAAGGACAGATCCCGGTGGCAACAGATTGGCGCTATAGGAAGGGCCTCAAGTCCCATTAAAACTTGAAGAAAGAAGATAAGGATCTCGATCCGGAAGAGAACCTCTTCAATGGCTAATCGGAGAAGAGCAACTTCTGAAGCCCAGGACCAGGTCGTCTCCCAGAGACCTGATCCGATGAGTAATGTGGCACCACAGCTGCCGCCAGTCGTGACCCCGTCACCGCTAGCTATCCCGGTGACCCAGGATCAGTTCGCCACACTGGTCCAGCAGGTCCAAGCCCTGACCCATCTGGTTCAGGAGCGCCTTGCGACTGCCCCTGCTCCATGCCTCCCTGAGGAGGCCGCAGCCCCTTTTTCTCTGGCCACCTCTTCTTTTGGTCCGCATGGAGCCGCGGACCCCCCACACCGACCCAAAGAGGCCAGACCAGTCCCGTAAGGGGGTTGCAACAGGGATCTTCCTAGATCTTGGCAGGCCCGGTCCCTCTCTCCGGAGTCCTCCCGCCACGATTTGACGCCATCCCTGCGCTCTCCTCATCCGGTCCCTCCTCTTACGTCTGAAGAGGAGATCCGCCAACAACTCTGGGAGATGCGTCAGGAGCTGGACGCCACCAAGCAGGCTCATCCGCCTTAGCCCAAGGCAGAGCAGGGCATCCCCTTCTCCAAGGGGATCATGGAGGAAGTGATTCCCTCCCATGTTAAGCTACCCGCCATCGAGCCCTACCATGGCTCCTCTGATCCGGATGATCACCTCAATAGCATCCGGTCAATAATGATGTTCCACGGAGCATTAGACAAGATCCTCTGCCGCGCTTTCCCTTCCACCCTTAGAGGGTCTGCCCAAACCTGGTTCAACGCCTTGAAATCGGGTTTCGTTGATTCATTCGACGAGCTGAGCCATCTTTTTATTGGCTAGTTCATCAGTAGCCTCCATCACCGATGAAGATCCGACTCCCTCTCTGAAGTTAAGCAGAGAGAGGGGGAGTCCTTGAGAAATTACCTTGGCCGTTTCAACAAGGCCATGCTGGAGGTGGACCACCTTAATCATGAGGTGGCTATGTCCGCCCTAGCAGGGGGAGTCTTGAAGGAGAGCGACTTCTACCTGGCGATGGAGGTCAGCTACCCCCCGAACCTCTCTGATATGATGGCCCTGGTAGACAAATACGCTAGGGTCAAAGAGTCACGGAGAGCTGCCTGCATCGAGCTGGCGAAGAAGAAAGAACCTAAAGGTTTGGACATGCACTGACCCATCCGTCAGCCAAGCCCATCTCATCGCCAAAGAGCTCCCTCGCCGCCACCAAGAAATCGCTCCTGGAGCCCGCCCAGGCGATTCGACCGATACACCCCACTCACTGTCCCTAGGGCACAAATCCTCATGGAGATAGAGTGCCAGCTCCTTCGACCAACTCCTCTCCGAGGGAACCCAACTCGGAGGGACCCCACCAAGTACTGCCGCTATCACCGAGAGCATGGCCACGACACCAAGGAATGCTGGCAGTTGAAGAACGAGATTGAGAGGCTAATCCAACGGAGCCGACTGAACCAGTTCAGGAGGGCGCCCGAGCCAGGACAAGGGGGTGACCACCAGCCCGAGCTTCAGCATCCTCCTCCTCCTCCAAATCCACCCGTAATCGACCACATCAACGTGATTGAAGAGGCCGATAGTCCGTCGAGCTCCAAAAATGATGGTGAAGGCTTGGCGCCAAAGAAAGAGCGAACGTGTGAGCTCTCTTTCTCCGACCACGATCTCCAAGGGATACAATTCCCACATGATGACGCATTAGTTGTATCTCTCAATTTAAATAACTATGATGTAAGTCGGATCCTCATTAATAGTGGAAGCTCCGTGAATGTTCTGTACCTTGATGTGTTTGCCAAGATGAGATTGCTCATAGAAAACCTCCAAGCCGTGGACTCCACCCTAATGGGGTTCACCGGCAACGTTATCATCCTGGAAGGGGTCGTAACATTAACGGTTCGGGCGGGAACCTGGCCCCTTGTGGCCACTGTTCACACAGACTTCCTAGTGACCAAGCTCAGGTCTCCCTACAATGTGATATTTGGGAGACCCGGCTTGATGTCCCTCAAAGCCATCGTCTCCATCCCACACCTATCTATGAAATTCCCCTTCGAGCGGAGAGTTGGTGTTGTCTAAGGAAGCCAAACTATGGCTCGACAGTGTTTTGTCACTAGCCTTTAGTCCAGAATGCCTGAAGTTGATGGGCTGGACGCTCGGAAGGACTTCGCCGAGCAATGGGGAGAACCAGTCGAGGAACTGGAAGAAGTACCACTGGACAAAGCTTGTCCCGACCGAACCATAAAGATCGAGTCGCTGCTAAAAGGCGAATCCCGGCAGGAGCTGATCGACTTTCTCCAAAGCAACGCCGATGTCTTCGCCTGGTCTGCCTCCGGCATGCCAGGAATCAGTCCCGAAGTTCTCGTCTACCGCCTTAACGTGGACGAGATGTATCGATCCGTCAAACAGAAGAAGAGGAGTTTCGCCCCAGAGCAGCAGAGAGCTATTGAAGAGGAGGTTGATAAACTTATCAAGGCGAACTTCATTCGGGAGGTGAATTACCCAAGTTGGCTATCAAATGTCGTCGTGGTAAAGAAGTCGAGCGGCAAGTGGTGGATCTGCATCACTTCATCGACCTCAACAAAGCGTGGCCGAAGGACAGCTTCCCCCTCCCCTGAATTGATCAGCTTGTAGATGCCACCTCGAGTCACCAAATGCTGACGTTCATGGATGCCTACTCGGGCTACAACCAGATCCTGATGGCCCCCGAAGATGAAGAAAAGATCGCCTTCATAACCGACCGAGGTACTTACTGTTACCATGTTATGCCTATCGGTCTTAAAAATGCAGGTGCCACCTACCAAAGGCTGGTCAACAAAGTTTTCAAAGAATAAATCGGCTGGAACATGGAGGTATACGTCGATGACATGCTGGTCAAAAGCAAAGAAGCATCACGGCACATCGAGGATCTCTCGGAGAGCTTCGCGACGCTCCGCATATACCGGATGAAGCTCAATCCAACTAAGTGCGCCTTCGGCGTTAACTCTGGGAAGTTCCTCGGCTTCATGGTTTTCCAATGGGGTATCGAAGCTAACCCCCAGAAGATCCAGGCTCTTCAGCAGATGGTGCCTGTTAAAGAAGTCCAGCGCCTAACTGGGAGAATAGTAGCCCTTAATCGCTTCGTGGCTCGGTCCGCCGAAAGATGCCTCCCCTTCTTCAAAACTCTCTGGTCGGCTAAGAATTTCCAATGGTCTTCCGAGTGTCAAAAATCATTCGAATATCTTAAGAAGTACCTCGGCTCTCCCCCTCTCCTTAGCAGTCCAAATCCTAGGGAGACATTGTTCCTGTATTTGGCTGTCTCGGAAGGTGCCGTTTACTCGGTGTTGGTCAGAGAAGAAGATAAGGCCCAGAAGCTGATTTATTATGTCAGCAAACTGCTCCGAGACGCAGAAACGAGGTATACCCGAATTGAGAAGATGGTGTTGGCCTTGATCACCTCAGTCTGAAAGTTGCGGCTATACTTCCAAGCACATTCTGTGATGGTCCTGACTGACCAACCCATCAAGGCGGTGGTCCACCATCCGGAGACATCGGGGAGAATGACTAAATGGGCCGTCAAACTGAGCGAGCATGACATTCGATTCCAGCCTTGCCCGGCCATCAAAGCTTAGGTACTGGCTGACTTCCTCCTCGAATGTACCATCCCAGAGGACGGTTCCACCTCCAACTCCCCCGAGTGCCCAAAATCTGATGCCCGGTGGCTCCTCCATGTCGATGGGTCGTCCAACGCCCACCGCTCCGGCGCAGGCTTAGTCCTCACTAGCTTGGAGGAGGCAACTTTCGAATATGGCGTCCGCTTCTCCTTCTCGGCCTCCAATAATGAAGCCGAATATGAAGCCCTACTGGCCGGTCTCCGGATCGCCCGAGCCTTAAGGTGGAGAAACTGAATGCCTTCACCGACTCTCAGCTGGTGGCAGGACACGTGCGAAGGGAGTTTGAGGCTCGAGAACCGAACATGATCCGATATCTCCAAGAGGTTCAAAGCCTACTCTCCCATTTCCCTGAATTTGAGATCATTCAAATTCCTAGATCTGAAAATGCTCATGCCGACTTATTATCTCGGCTGGCGACTGCGGAATCAATGGACACCGAACGAAAGTTTCATTTGGAAAATTGGGAGAGACCTAGTATCGCGGAAGCTGACCGAGTGATGCAAGTTGAGGCCGAACCATCATGGTTCGACCCCATCTTGAAGTACCTTAGAGAAGGGTCGCTCCCGACCGATCGAAGAGAAGCTAGAAGGCTAAAGCTGCAAGCCACCCACTATGTGTTGATTGATGACTAGCTCTACAAGCGGTCCTTCTCTATGTCGTTGCTCAGATGCCTTCACCCATCTGAAGCTGACTATGCCCTTCGGAAGGTACACGAGGGGATTTGCGGCAACCATCTGGGGAGCCGTTCCTTATGTCACAAGGTGCTGCGTCAAGATTACTATTGGCTAAACATGCAAAAGGATGCTGATGACCTTGTCCGAGCTTGTGACCCATGCCAAAGACACTCCAGTATTCAGAGGCTCCCTTCCTCCAGCCTGGTCTCCATTTCCTCTGCTTGGCCCTTTGCCAAGTGGGGAATGGACATTCTCGGCCCATTTCCACTCACCGCGGGGCAGCGAAAGTTTCTATTCATCGCCATCGATTACTTCACCAAATGGGTCAAGGCGGAAGCAGTTGCTCAAATAACTGAGGCTCGGGCCAGGGACTTCATGTGGAGATCCATCATCTACCGCTTCGGCCTCCCACACATCATCATTATTGACAACGACAAACAATTTGACAATCCGAAGTTTTGTCAGTTCTGCGAGAAGCATGGGATCCATCACCACCTTACCTCGATCGGGCATCTACAGGCTAACGGAGCAGCCGAAGTAACCAACTGAACCTTGCTTCAAGGGATCAAAGCTCGGCTCTCTAGAGCCCAAGGCAGATGGGCGGACGAGTTACACCATGTCCTATGTGTTGGGAATTGTATCCTAAAGCTAATCATTTGATGATTGTGTTAATGTAAATTATATATAAATTGATATATTAATAAAAGTTATTTGGCAGTTTATTCATTACAAGAACATCTTCTTAAAACTCCTAATAGTAATGAAGCCCTCAGGATCTTCCTTCACGATAAAGGATGATTTATCTTTGAAGGTCCTTAAAAGAGTTCGCGACCAAATGATATACTATGACAGGGTCATAGTACTATCAATTATAGGACGTTGTATATCATATTTGTTGGTTGTCCTCTTAACCAAGGAGTGTAAAGACACTAGTATGACATACAAGTGAAAGTGTAGGAGTACATTTCACTGAACGTGACTCATTTCCTGATACTCTGCTGTCAAGAGTTAATCCGAGAAGATATGAGTATAAGTATCCTTCAGACCTGAAGATCACAACCGATGACTTACAAGCAACTCATTGTACTTAGGTGCCGGACCACCTGGATTTCTAATCCAGCTACGAAAAGTTACTGGGTGCAGTTAAGTACTTATGGTAGTCAGTTGTGGATCAAGATGGAATTTGACCTATCCCGTTAAAAGGAGAAATGCTTATGTTTCAATTTAGCAAGACCTTGGCCAAGGCACTTCATGTGAAAGTCACATGATCACTAAAGTTGAAATCACTTTATGGATTTGCTATTTAGAGTTGACAGGCTCTTAAGCCATCCTTAGCATTTGTGGTCAAGAGGATGAATTATACGGTAACTGTTTCTTAGGGTTCTTGGAGTTTTCTTGGCAACTCTTCGATCTATCCGGACGTCGGGTTCCATTGCTAGATGGGCACATCGATTAGTATAGAAAGTTATTTCTATGCTACCGGCTTAGGTTCGAACCTAGAGAGTCACACGCATAGAAGTTTCCTAGGATGATCTATTTGCTGATCAACGATTGAGAATCATATATGATTTAATTAATCAATTTGATTGATTGAATTATCTCAATTGGGTTAAGTACAAGTGAATAAGATTCAATTTGATTTAAGTCTATTAGAAAGACTAGTCAATTTCAAATATTGATTTGAAATTAGACTTGATTTGGATTTAAATAGATTCAGGACTAGCCAAATTTGATTTGGGCTTGGACCATGATCTATGTGGGTTTAGTTAAATAAATTCAAATCAGATTAAACCATCACCTAAACCCAAACCTCTCGCATAAGGATCTCATATGATGAGATGACTAAAATCTCATCTCATGAGAGATTAAATTCTTATGTAGAATTTAATGCCTAACATTAATTTTCACCGAACGTCGGATTTAGCCACGACTCTTTGGTTTTCACCGAACGTCGGTGTTGGCCCAGATGACAACCCAAGAGGGGGGGTGAATTGGGTTCTTTAAAAAATTAGCCTTTTAAAATAGTTTGCTTAAGATGAATGAAGGCAATGCAATGTAAATAAAAGTGCAGTGAATAAGATAGAGATAGAGATAGAGTCAATGGAAGCACGGCAAACACAAAGATTTATAGTGGTTCGGTGTATCCAACACCTACGTCCACTCCCAAGATTCACTTGGGTCCACACTATAATCTTCCTTGATTACAGCCGAGTTGTTTTACAAGCTCACAACTCAAACTTGTTGTTTTCCCGGGATCACAACGAACCCAGCTGGTTTTCAAGGGCTCACCAGCACAAAAACCCTAACACAAGCTTAACCAAGCTTGTACCGAGGTAAGACTACCTCCACTAGTTCAATCCCCCAGATTGAACTAGACACAAACAAATGAAATATTTTTTCAATTACAAAGCTCCTCAATGAGCAAATAATCAAATAAAGAATAACAAGGTTTAGAAAAGCCTGATTTGTAGTTGGTTGGCTTTTGAGCTTTTCTTCTTTTCTTCTTTTCTTCTTCTCCTTGCTGGATTGAATCAAGCCTCAGCTCCGATTCTTCACAGTTGAAGCAGTTGAGAAGGGTTGAAAAGCAAGAAACTGATCCTCTTTCTCCAAGTTTGGGAAATCCACCAAAACTTTGATTTGAATGCCTTGGATTCCTCTTGAGCTTTTTGGAGTGGAGTGGATTTGAGCTAGAAGGTTTTCCTCTTGAGATTCAGGCTCTCTCTTTTTCGGATTTTTGAAATGGGATTTCTCTATTTCTTTTCTTTGTTTTTGTTTTTCTCTTTTTTTTCTTTTTTTGAATGATAGTCTTCCCTTTTTATAGATTTCTTTCAAGCCATTTTTGGAAGAAAACTATCCGTTGGAGTGTACCTTGTAACAAAATATATCCGTTAGAAATAAGGTAAAATAGAAATATTACCGTTAGAGCTGATCTGGCAATTTGATTTTTCGTTCCAGGTGGGTTGGAGTCGACTCTAACTTTTCTGGAGTCGGCTCTAACTCGAAACACTTTAAAACGTTATTTCTGGAGTCGTCTCTGACTTTTCTGGGGTCGACAAGAAACTTTTCTGGAGTCGACTCTAACTTACCCGGAGTCGACTCTAGGTCGGGGCCAGAAAAATCACGTTCTGTTTCTTCTGTGAGAGTCGGCTCTAACAGTCTCGGAGTCGACTCTAACTTCCGTGCCAGATACTGGAGTCGGCTCTGTGATTCTCGGAGTCGACTCTAATGTCTGCAATCTTACCTAGACATTAGATTCGATCCAGAACACGATGTAACTCCTGATTTTGATCATTCAATAGACTTATAATCTGAAACACTTAATCAAAATCATTAGAGCCTTCATTAGTTATACTCAAATAGTTTTGTTAATCATCAAAATCATCAATTGGGTCAACAATCTCCCCCTTTTTGATGATAACAAAAACTTTGAGTATATGCATTCAAAAATTCATTCGAACTAAAGATTATAGTCATTTTAAAGCTTAAAACATTTTTAATGAAGGATTTGATGCCAATATTCAAAGTAAACTTTTAAAATTGTGCATGAGTTCAATATAATCCATCAATTATGAACATTTAAACTAAATGTACAGAAAATTGCAATTAAGCTTGTTGTTAAGCTCCCCCTGCATTGAATAGCTCCCCCTATATATAAAATCGAATTTTAACTGATTAAAATTTCAAGTCATTTTGCATAAACAATCATTTCTCCCCCTTTCTTGATATTCAACCATCTCTCATTAAAATTTCATAGTAGTTTGCATATTCAACCATCTCTCCCCCTTTTTTGTTATCAGCAATAAGGAGAGTATTAGATAAAGAAAGTTAATAAGACATAGGGATTCAAGCAGTCATATTTGAAAATGTGAAATTGCATTTCATAAGTAAGAAACATTACATAAGTTGATTCATGTACATTCCAAAATGAAATACATTAGATACTCAAAAATTCCTAAATACAAACTATCAAAATCAAAATCAAGGTCAGATATGTTTGAATACAATTTTCTTCAAGTGACCTATGATTTCCATTACATCATCTTTTTGAGATTTCTTAAAATTTTCAAGGCAAGCTTCAATCTGTGAGACTGCAAGGTCAATGTCCTTCTTCAGTTGACCAGTTGCATGAACATAAGATCCCGAGCCATCAGCAATGCCTTCCATCCTTTCAAAGATTTTGTGAAGTTCAGCACCAAAGGATTCAACAGAATTGCTTATGGAAAAGGAGATCATGTCCAGTCTCGAATTAAGTTCTTCTTTCAACTGATTAAAGTCTTCTTTTAATTGATTAATCTCATGAGATCTCTGACTATCATATTCAGCAAGCAAGCTCTCAACTGACCAATCTGTTCATCAGAGAATCTCCCAGAAGCAGTATAGACTGATGTGGAGGAGAGGGAACTGTGCTCGGTCCGGCCTCTGAAGGTCCAGCTGAAGATGGTCCCGCAATAATGGATCAGGGACTGATGGTCCCGCAGTGGATGGTCCAGGGATATCTTCTACTCTGGCCTCTTCTGCTCTATCTCTTTCAGCTCTTTCTCTCTCCTCCTTTCATCCATATACCATTTAACTTCTTGAAGCCCATCCGATGAATAGTAGAATACTATAATAGTCAGTGTGCCTTAATTTTCTTAGGGGTTCATTCTCCATAATTAGCACACCTTGGCTTCTAAAGATTAATGTCAAAATCATACCATATGGCAGTGTAGATCTTTTCTTTGTAGCAGCCTCTGCCATATATCCAATCATCATGCCAGCTAAGGTTGACTGGCCTTCCAGTAATTATACAATCCATCAAAAGAATGTCTCGCTCCGAGACGTACTCAAATCTACCAATTTTGGAAATAAAATTCTTCCACAAATGTTGTGTAGTAACCTGAGTTCCAGATTTAATTGATTTGCAAGATTTCCTCAAACTCGGTTACATCCCTCCCTAACATTCTTGTCAATGCTCCACTTCTATCATCATGTTGATATTCCATAATACCGATTGTGGGCATTTCCAACAAATTTCCAAGTATTTCAGCAGTTATTGTAACTCTTGTTCCTCTTACTATACTGATTAAACCGCCTTCTCCTCTACTTAAACCATTGTAAAACTCTCTCACTAAGGCTGGATAAGTGGGGATATCTAATGAACAAATCTTTTCCCACCCCATTTCTTTCAAACATCTTCCTATTGTGAAGCCTTCCGACTCAAAGAAATCAAAATTGACCTTTCTTCCAGTTGTAATAGTCTTACCGGCTAGTGATCAACTTTGGGTGAAGAGGGTGAAGGAGGGGAATCTTCTTGAGTGGCCGAAGAGGAGGATGGCGAGGGTTGCCTCCGAATAGTGCGTCGCCTCGTGGGAACGGACGCTCCACCGACGAAACCGCGCCTCTTAGGTGCCATTGAGAAGATTGGAATGTTTAATCAAAGGTTTGAGAAGATTGGGGAAGTTGGAAAGGCTTTGGAACTTTTTGGAGGGTTTTGGGAGACGGATGGAATGATTTGGGGTCGACTCCGCCTTTTTATTTTTGACCTAGTCGACTTAGAGTCGACTCCCGAAAACTGGGTGTCGGCTCCGAACCAGAAAGTCTGTCAGCGCTCGAATTAGAGTCGGCTCTACAAAAGCCAGAGTCGGCTCTAATTGCTTAGACAGAACATCAAAAACTAAGGTGTCGACTCCACAAACTGTCAGAGTCGACTCTAACAGTTTCAGAGATAAAAAATCAAGTTTCAAGGATCTGAAACTATTCAAATTAATCATCAAATTCTAGATAAATGTTCCTTAGCAATTGGGGAAACAATGAATCAAGATCTAGATAGATTTCCTTATTGAATATCGAGATTTTTCAAGAAATTGATGAAATCTAGATAGATGTCCTTAAGAGTTTCAGAAAACTATTCCAAAGGATCACAAACTCCTAATTCTCCTCTAAGATAACAAAATCTCTCTTCACTTAAGGGTTTTGTAATATATCTGCCAGTTGTTCTTCAGTATTCACATAATCAAGACAAATTTCATTATTGGCAACATGTTCTCTTATAAAGTGATATCTAATTTCAATATGCTTTGTTCTTGAGTGTTGAATTGGATTTTTAGTTAGATTGATTGCACTTGTATTATCACATCTTATAGGTGTCTTATCAAGTGTGATACCATAGTCTTCAAGTTGTCTCTTAATCCATAGGATTTGAGCACAGCAACTTCCAGCTGCAACATATTCTGCTTCAGCAGTAGATAATGCAACCGAATTTTGCTTTTTGCTAAACCATGAGATTAAGTTACTTCCTAAAAATTGGCATGCACCACTTGTGCTTTTTCTATCTAACTTACATCCAGCATAATCAGAATCAGAATAAGCAATCAGATTAATGTTGAGTCTCTAGAATACCATAAACCTACATTTTTTGTTCCACTTAAGTATCTTAGTATTCTTTTAACAGCAATTAAATGTGATTCTTTAGGTTCAGACTGAAATCTAGCACATAAGCAAACAGCAAACATTATGTCTGGTCTACTTGCAGTTAAGTAAAGTAGGGATCCGATTATACCTCGATAATATTTTTGATCAACCTTCTTACCTTCTTCATCTTTGTCCAGCTTGCATGAAGGACTCATTGGTGTTCCGAGGGGTTTGATTGATTCCATACCAAACTTCTTTAGAATTTCTCTTGTGTACTTTGTTTGGTTGATAAAGATTCCCTCTTTGCTTTGTTTGATTTGGAGTCCAAGGAAGAAATTGAGTTCTCCCATCATGCTCATTTCAAATTCTCCCTGCATTAACTTAGCAAACTCTTGACATAGAAGATTGTTAGTAGCACCAAATACAATGTCATCAACATAAATTTGAACTACAAGTAAATCTTTATCTTTTCTTTTCAAAAACAATGTTTTATCAACATTTCCTCTTGTAAAATCATTTTCAATCAAAAATTTACTTAGTCTATCATACCAAGCTCTAGGTGCTTGTTTCAAACCATATAAAGCTTTGTGCAATTTAAAAACGTGATTTGAAAATTCATGATCTTCAAATCCTGGTGGTTGTTCACATATACTTCTTCATTTATTAATCCATTTAAAAATGCACTTTTGACATCCATTTGAAATAAATTAAAGTTCATGTGACATGCAAATGCAAGTAATAGCCTAATGGCTTCTAATCTAGCTACAGGTGCAAAGGTTTCATCAAAATCAATACCTTCTTCTTGATTATATCCTTTTGCAACTAATCTAGCTTTGTTTCTAATTACTATGCCATTTTCATCTAGTTTATTTCTAAAAACCCATTTTGATCCTATAACAGAATGATCTTTAGGTCTTTCTACTAATGTCCATACATTATTTCTAGTGAATTGGTTTAATTCTTCTTGCATAGCTAACATCCAATTATTATCTTTTTCAGCTTCTTCAATGGTTTTAGGTTCAATTTGAGAAACAAATGCAAGGTGATTACTAATATTTCTCATAGATGATCTAGTTCTTATTCCTTGAGATGGATCACCTATAATCAATTCCTTGGGATGACTATAAGCGTATCTCCAATCTCTTGGTAGATCTATATCATTATGATTAGTATTAATATCATCAGCATTAGGCGAATCATTATCTTTAGCTTCTTGTTCATGATCTGAAGATACATCAATATTAAGTTTTTCAAGATTGTTTTCGAGAATGTTTGTATCTTCCTCATCATCAATCCTTTTGGAACTTGATGCTAAAGATTCATCAAAAACTACATGAATAGATTCTTCAACAATTAAACTTCCTTTATTGAACACTCTATATGCTTTACTAGTTGTTGAATAACCTAAGAATATTCCTTCATCAGATTTTGCATCAAATTTACCTAAGTTATTTTTACCATTATTATGAATAAAACATTTACAACCAAATGCATGAAAATATTTAATGTTGGGTTTTCTATCATGCCATAATTCATAAGGTGTTTTCTTTAAAATAGGTCTTATTAAGGCTCTATTTAGGATGTAACATGCTGTGTTAATAGCTTCCGCCCAAAAGTATTTCGGGAGTTTACTTTCACATAGCATGGTACGGGCCATGTCTTCTAGAGTCCTATTTTTCTTTCAACTACTCCATTTTGTTGTGGGGTCCTAGGTGCAGAAAAATTATGATTAATACCATTTTCATTGCAAAAACTTTCAAATAAGTGATTTTCAAATTCAGTTCCATGATCACTTCTTAGAGACACTATGGTAGTGTTTTTCTCATTTGTTACTTTCTTGAAGAATTTCAGAATATCGAGAAAGTCTCATCTTTGTGAGCTAAAAACATTACCCAAGTGAATCTAGAGTAATCATCTACTATCACAAGACCATATTTCTTTCCTCCTAGACTTGTGGTTCTAGTTGGTCCAAAAAGGTCCATGTGAAGTAGCTCTAATGGCCTAGAAGTTGAAACAACATTTTTAGATTTAAAAGAACTTCTTGTTTGTTTTCCAAACTGACATGCATCACATATTTTTATTTTCAAAATCTAATTTAGGTAGACCTTTTACTAAATCCATTCTAATTAGTTTTGAAATCAGGTGTGTGCTTGCGTGACCTAATCTTCGATGCCACAACCAACCAATCTCATTCATATTAGCATTATTAGCAACTAAGCAATGATTATTAGTAGACAAATTGTCTAAGTCAATCAAGTATACATTGCCATTTCTATTTCCAATAAAAACAATGCTATTATCAATGGGATTAGCTACTGTGCATATAGAAGATTCAAAAGATACTTTAAAACCTTTGTCACATAATTGACTTATACTAATTAAGTTATGCTTTAAACCATCAACATAAAGTACATTTCAATATATGTGGAGGGAGTTATTTGAATGTTACCAAACCCCAAGATTTGGCCTTTGCCATTATCGCCAAATGTAACAACTCCTCCTCTTTTTCTTCAAGGGTGATGAATTCTCTTTGTCACCCGTCATATGTCTTGAGCAGCCACTATCAAGATACCACTTTCTCTTTGATCTCTTGGCCACAAGACATTCCTGCAATGAAATCAACTTTATGTTTAGGTACCCAAGCTTTCTTGGGTCCTTCATGGTTAGTAGCAACAAATATTGTTCCTTTCGGAACCCATATTTTCTTTCCTTTAATATTTAAGTTTTTATTAGGTTTTAGAATTTTACATTCATAAGATTTATGTCCTTTTTGATTACATTTAAAGCATGTAAAATTACTTTGGCCAGCACACAAAAATATTTTTCAGTGATTTTTGTTTTCTTAAAGTGTTATACCTAATCCGGCTTTGTCAAAAACTGCTTTTTGACTATTTAATAACATGTCTAATTTAGTTGAGCTTAAGTAAACTTATCAACTATGTTCTTATGTTTTTCAACCTCTTTCCTTAGTTTATCATTTTCATTGAAATTAATTCTTTTTCTTTTACCAAAATTCATTTTCAGATTTAAGTTTCTTAACTTCATTATTAAGATTTTCCTTTTCTTTAATGAAAGTTAAATTTTCATTTTTCAAAATCTTGTATTTCTTTTTCAAAACCTTGAAATCGCTAACAAGTTCATTAAAAGCATCAAAAATTCATCAAAAGCAAATCATCGCAAGGGTTATCGGAACTTACCTCATCGTTGTCGTCCGCCATAAAACATACGTTTGCGACTTCCTTTTGTTCTTCTTCTTCGGAAGAAGATTCCTCGCTGTCACTCCAAGTCGCCACATAAGCCTTCTTTTTCTTTTTGTAGGCTTTCTTCAATTTAGGACATTCATTCCTAAAGTGCCCCGGTTTATTACATTCATAGCAAGTCAAGGGGTCTTTCTCTTTTTCTTTGTCCTTGTCCTTGTTCTTATCCTTTTCTCCTTCCCACTTTGCTCCAAATTTCTTCTTGTGGAAGGGTTTCTTTCTCCTCATGAATCTTTTAAACTTTTTGGCTAAGAGAGCAGTCTCTTCATCATCATCATCATCATCATCTGCTGCTCTCTTCTTCTTTGCAGCTTTGAGGGCAATCATTTTCTTCTTCTTTGTGTCCTCCTCTACATGCTGCTTCATTGTCAGCTCATGGGTCATAAGTGATCCTAGAAGCTCCTCTAAGGGTAAAGTGTTGAGGTCCTTTGCTTCTTGGATTGCTGTCATTTTTGCTTCCCATGATCTTGGTAATGACCTAAGAATTTTTCGAACAAGTTCAGAGTTAGTATATGTCTTACCAAGACTTTTTAAACCATTTACAATATCTGTAAATCTAGTGTACATGCATGCAATGGTTTCAGATTGTTCCATGCTAAACAATTCATATTTATGAACAAATATTAATTTTAGATTCTTTTACTTGGTTGGTACCCTCATGGGTAACCTCTAATCTATCCCAAATCTCCTTTGCGGAATTACATGTGGAGATTCTATTAAATTCATTTGCATCTAAAGAGCAATATAAACATTCATGGCTTTAGCGTTAAGCTGTGCCATTTCCTATCATTATCATTCCAGTCCCTTTCGGGCTTAGGAACAATAGTGCCATCAATAACATGTGTGGGTGTACTAGGTCCATTAATTATAACACCCCATAGTCATAGTCAGAAGCTTGAATGAATATCCTCATTCTAGCTTTCCAATATGAATAATTTGAACCATTAAACAGTGGAGGTCTATTCGTAGAATGACCTTCAGCAAATGATCCAACTTGAGTTGCCATTTGGATCTTTAGCTCTTGATCGTGTGATCAAAATCTAATGAGCACTAGCTCTGATACCAATTGTTGGCCCAGATGACAACCCAAGAGGGGGGGGGGGGGTGAATTGGGTTCTTTAAAAAATAGCCTTTTAAATAGTTTGCTTAATGAAAAGGCAATGCAATGTAAATACAAAGTGCAGTGAATAAGACAGAGATAGAGATAGAGTCAATCACGGCAAACACAAAGATTTTATAGTGGTTCGGTGTATCCAACACCTACGTCCACTCCCAAGATTCACTTGGGTCCACACTATAATCTTCCTTGATTACAGCCGAGTTGTTTTACAAGCTCACAACTCAAACTTGTTGTTTTCCCGGGATCACAACGAACCCAGCTGGTTTTCAAGGGCTCACCAGCACAAAAACCCTAACACAAGCTTAACCAAGCTTGTACCGAGGTAAGACTACCTCCACTAGTTCAATCCCCCAGATTGAACTAGACACAAACAAATGAAATATGTTTTTCAATTACAAAGCTCCTCAATGAGCAATAATCAAATAAAGAATAACAAGGTTTAGAAAAGCCTGATTTGTAGATGGTTGGCTTTTGAGCTTTTCTTCTTTTCTTCTTCTCCTTGCTGGGTTGAATCAAGCCTCAGCTCCGATTCTTCACAGTTGAAGCAGTTGAGAAGGATTGAAAAGCAAGAAACTGAATCCTCTTTCTCCAAGTTGGGAAATCCACCAAAACTTTGATTTGAATGCCTTGGATTCCTCTTGAGCTTTTTGGAGTGGAGTGGATTTGAGCTAGAAGGTTTTCCTCTTGAGATTCAGGCTCTCTCTTTTTCGGATTTTTGAAATGGGATTTCTCTATTTCCGATTTCCTCTTTGTTTTTCTTTTTTCTTTCTCTTCTTTTTTTGAATGATAGTCTTCCCTTTTTATAGATTTCTTTCAAACCATTTTTGGAAGAAAACTATCCGTTGGAGTGTACCTTGTAACAAAATATATCCGTTAGAAATAAGGTAAAATAGAAATATTACCGTTAGAGCTGATCTGGCAATTTGATTTTTCGTTCCAGGTGGGTTGGAGTCGACTCTAACTTTTCTGGAGTCGGCTCTAACTCGAAGCACTTTAAAACGTTATTTCTGGAGTCGTCTCTGACTTTTCTGGGGTCGACAAGAAACTTTTCTGGAGTCGACTCTAACTTACCCGGAGTCGACTCTAGGTCGGGGCCAGAAAAATCGACGTTCTGTTTCTTCTGTGAGAGTCGGCTCTAAGTCTCGGAGTCGACTCTAACTTCCGTGCCAGATGGAGTCGGCTCTGTGATTCTCGGAGTCGACTCTAATGTCTGCAATCTTACCTAGACATTAGATTCGATCCAGAACACGATGTAACTCCTGATTTTGATCATTCAATAGACTTATAATCTGAAACACTTAATCAAAATCATTAGAGCCTCATTAGTTATACTCAAATAGTTTGTTAATCATCAAATCATCAATTGGGTCAATAGTAGGATTTAGCCACGTCTCTTTGGTTTTCACCGAACGTCGGAATTAAACCAAACGCCACGTCTCCTTAGTTTTCGCCGAGCGTCGAAATTAACCAAGCGTCGCGCCTTCGGCGTCTCTTTGCTTTTACCAAATGACGGAATTCTTAATGTTAGAATTCAATGTTAAGGCTAAATTGAGACTATAAATAGAGGGCATTCCCTCACCAGAAAATACAGAATAACAATACACGATATGTCATGGATTGTAATTCTAAAAAGGTTAGAATAAAAAATTCTGGTGATTCTGGTGTTAGCAGAAGCATGGTGGATCTTAGAGGAAGATTCAAGTGGGAGGATTCAAGATCAGCAAAGTATTTTTCCGTGAGCTAGCACTCCGAAAATCCGATCATTCGGGGCTTCGCGTGGACGATACTAGAGGCCGGATGATTGAATGGCTGCAGAGCAATAAGGATTTACCTACTGTTCTTAAGGTAAGCGATTTGATCCCTAGATCTTAAGGCATGCTTCAAGATAAGTAGTATGACTAGTCATCTTGAAGATCAAGATATAATCTTGATATTTTATTTATAAGCATATTTGGATCAATCGATCCTATACAAGGCAAGATATGATCTTGATGTATGTTAGATAGATTAGTATGTAATCTTTAAAATTCCGCATTGATAATTGTTATCAAAATTTTAAAATATGCATGCCTCGAGGATTGTTTCTCCCAATACTATGAGCCTACCGTACCACCCCGAGAGTGCCCAGGCGAGACCCCGTTTTGAATGGCCTTCGGCACAGAGGCCGTCATCCCGTGGAGATAGGACTCCCTTCCTGCGGATGGAAAGCTACTTAGAGGAAGCCAGTGACGAGCAGCTCCGTGCCAACCTTGACCTGGTAGAGGAGATCAGAGAAAAAGCTTGGATCAGAATAGCTGCCTACCAGCAAAGAGTGGCTCGTTACCACACCTCCAAGTCAAAGGGAAAGCTTTCTTGCCTGGCGACCTTGTTCTCCGGAAAACATCTGTCTCCAAACCGCTGGAGCAAGGAAAGCTAGCTCCAAACTGGGAAGGCCCCTACCAAGTAGCAGAGGTCGTCGGACCTGGCACCTACAAGCTGCAAGATCTAAGCGGAAGATCCATCCCTCGGACGTGGAATTCGGACAATCTCCGCAAGTATCATCAGTAGGGTACGCCCTCTATAGGCTCGTCCTTCTTAAATTTTTGTTGGCGTATTGTTTCATAATTCATGGCATAAATCATCACAAGTTATATCACCAAAAATCATGAAGAAAAACAGATGCTGCTTACCAATCCTCGGCACGACCGAGTTATCTGTTTAAACAGGAAATCTCCGAACCTCGGCTGGGCCGAGCAAATAATCTCCGAACCTCGGCTGGGCCGAGCAACTAATCTCCGAACCTGGCTAGGCCGAGCAAATAATCTCCGAACCTCGGCTGGGCCGAGCAACAAATCTCCGAACCTCGGCTGGACCGAGCAACTAATCTCCGAACCTCGGCTTGGCCGAGCAAATAATCTCCGAACCTCGGTTGGGCCGAGCAACAAATCTCTGAACCTCGGTTGGGCCGAGCAACAATCTCTGAACCTCGACTGGACCGAGCAACTAATCTCCGAACCTCGGCTGGGCCGAGCAAATAATCTCTGAACCTCGGTTGGGCTGAGCAACAAATCTCTGAACCTCGGCTGGGCTGAGCAAATAATCTCCGAACCTCGGCTGGGCCGAGCCAAAAATCTTGGAACCTCGGCTGGGCTGAGCAACTAATCTCCGAACCTCGGCTAGGTCGAGCAACAAATCTTCGAACCTTGACTGGGCTAACCAACAAATCTCCGAACCTCGGCTGGGCCGAGCAACTAATCTCCGAACCTCGGCTGGGCCGAGCAACAAATCTCCGAATCTCGCTGGGCCGAGCGATGATTCTAAAGTCCCGGCCAAAACCAGAGTGCATAAAGCCCCAGCTAAAATCGGAGTGCATAAGTCCTGGCAAAAATCGAACACACAAACCTCGATCGAAACTGAATGACTTCCAAACAGTCCCCGGAGCTTCGACCGGTTCGAAGAATACACGCTGTGCAATATCGTCAGCGGGTACAAATTCCGCGCCTTTAGCAAATCCCTAAAGGCCTCGACAGGCCCTACACGGCCGCCTAAGAACCCCGACAAAGTCGGGGAACCTCTCCTACTACTAAATCCCCGGGCTAACCAAGCAGTATCCCTGCACCTTACCGCCTAAGCACCTGTCTTGTTCTGCAAACGGGACCATGATTCACCGCATGAGCTCACGGGACCGCCCAGGTCTCCCTTTGGCTCGAACAGGGACAAACGGTTTTTTCCTTTTTTATGGACCAAGCAACGATCTCAGCAGGGAACAAAAGATTGCCAAAAAAGAACTTCACTCTTTATTCATTATAGAGGGAAATACAAAAAGAAAAAGAAAAATTGAAAAATGGCCTTCACAGAGGCCTACTGTCTCCCCCCAGGGCTGCCGGGTCCTCCCTGCACCGAGTCAGCTCGGCAACTTGCTGACGGAGGGATGCTATCACCCCCTCCTACCGATCGATGACCCGGGAGAGCCTCGGCCTCCCTCACAGAAACGGCGAGAAACTCCTCGACCGACTTCTCGAGCTGCTCATGGCTGCTAGAGCTGACGCCAGGGCCATGCCATCGACAGTCATGGAGGAACGGCTCCCCTGGGAGCCCCCGCGGCCATTGCTAACAACGCTCGACTCTTCGTTCGATTGCCTTCACCCTGAGAAGCCATACCCGCTCTCAGGAGCTGTCGAAAGGCTAGCCGAGAAGGTGACGAACACTGACATCCCCCTCACCCATATTTATACCGCCCTGGCGAGTATCTCGAGCAGTCGGGTCATTAATCTCGACCCGTGAGAATCTGCCGCGTGTCGCCACTTTGGCTAGCGCCCAAGGGAAGCGAAGAGTCGTGCCCCCTCCCGAGGAAAATCGGTAAACATCGACGAATTACTCGGGAACCCCCCTCCTTCTCTAGAAACTGGGTTCCTTCCGATCTGCCGGGCCCTCACAGAGTAAATGTTCTCGAAACCCCATCGAATCGGCCGCCCTTGGAGAAGTGCGAAGAAAAGGGGCGTCAGTAGCTGACGCTGACTCGCTTTCCCTCGGAAATCGCCAAATCATAAATATCGGGCGTCCCCATGCACCGCCTTTCGCTTTGGCGTTCCGCGCCAAATCTCACAGGAACCAAACATCCGGAGTCTCGGCGATAACTGAATTACCCCTCCGAGCAATGAACCTCTCGAGCAATAAATCCCGAACCTCGGCAGGGCCGAGCAATAAATCTCCGAACCTCGGCAGGGCCGAGCAATAAATCTCCTAACCTGGTAGGGCCCGAGTAAATCAAATTAAATCTCCGAACTTCCAAAGTCAAAGTCAAGGAATATGTTCTACTACTAAGAATCCCGGCAAAAGCCAAGGAGTTCTTCCCACTATCAAAGCCCTAGCATAAAGTCGAGACGCATGTCTCGTTATCACAAATCCTGACCAGACCAAGCAATCTCAAAGTTCGGGCAGCTTATAAGCCCCGACTGGGTCGGGTAACGCAAAAATCCTCGGCCAAGAACGAGCGATATCCCCGCGCCTTATGCTATGCCAAGTAAGATACTATCTGAAAGCTCGGACGAGCCAAGCAGCTTCTTAAACGCCCCAAGACGAGGTTAGCGCCTCGCGGCACTTCGGTAGAGGAGAAGGACCTACCTCTATTCAAAAGAGACATACGAGCTCTCTTTTGAAGAAACACCTGTTTCGTTCTACAAACAAAATCATGTCTACCGCGTGAGTCCGCACGACCGCCCAGGTCTCCCTTCAAGCAGGAACAAACGGCCTCCCCTACTAAGAACCGAGCTGCGATTTTGGCAAAAAAAAAAGCGGCAAAATGTACTACGACACGGGAGCGACAACTCTCGACACAAAAAGAAACAGAAGCTAGGAGAAAGGATAAAACTTCCTTTATTTCATTACCAGCGAAACGAATTACAACCGCCCAAGAGGCATTACAAGTGCGTTGAAGCACAGGAAATGAAGACGAGTACATAGCTTGGGCGAACTGCTCCAAGGTAGCTTCGGGTAACAATGAAACTTGGCATCTAATCCAACAAATCGGACAAGCCGCGAACCAGTCAGCTCGCGCTGATAATGAGCAAATGACTCGGCCCGACTGTTGCGACCAGCTTCAGTTAATAATGATATCTCGACATCCGGTCCGAGATATCAGAGAAATCAGAAAGGGTGGATGAGCTTTGTCCCAAGCCACCCATCTGCAGAGCCCTTCGACGGGTGGGAAGAAAGCTCGCGGACTCTGATAATGGGGTACTCCCCCAAATCGAGTGTGTACCGCTAGCCACTGCCCAAGTCAAAAGGTAATGTACTAGCGGACAACACACCATCACCCCCTCCTTACGTGGCAAAAGATTCCCCGGGCGACGAGCCCAGGAATCCGGATCAGGGGAGGAGGCGAAGTTCATGTAAGTCATGGGGGGCACGCATACACTTTCTGCCTTGCATTCCCCAACACGAATCGCAAAGGACACACAGGAAGCGTATATGTGCGCTCTCCATGCGATCTCTGCGAACCTTCTGTGCGCTCTCCATACGATCTCCGGAACTCCTTTCTTGAGGATGAGCCACTCTCCAGCGGCTCCTTCATCATCCCAGCTGTCTAGAGGGCGATGACTTGCAGAAGGAAAGCTCGGCCCTCCCGCTCTAAGCCCCAGAGAAACAGGCATCATGTAAACCTTCGCAATTCGCGGAGAAGGAAACTCTGGGATGGCCCAACACAGCCCTCTTTCCCCTTTTTATAGGCAAAGACGAACCGGGAACAGCTATCAGAACAAAAAGCCCCGAGATTCAAAATGCCTGACCCACGCCACCACGTGGCCTCCTGAAATGAAAGCAGTGCCCCTTGTTGCGCGCCAAGCGCATCGCCCGAACCATGACGCATGCCAAGAGATTTTCTCTGATCCTGGATCACGAGCTTTAAATACAGAAAACCGTCTGCCGATCTTACAGGTACTGGCAGACCTGGGAGATCGTCCCGTGAAAATGACATCCTCTAATGGCGAATAAGCGCTTACACCACACGCCAAAGCAACCTGCATTAGAAAAGATCGACGCGGCAAAGGTCCCTCGGAAAGTGCCGGGGCAACCTTTTGCTGGTTGCAGAGCCGTACTATCTACTTTGACGAAATGAAAATCGACCTACCTTGGAAAAGATAAAGCACTGACGGGGGTAATAAAGAGGTGCGAGGGCCAAACCCTCTCTTTACCAAAAAAATAAAAGGATGACAACAAGGATTCAACAAACCCCCTAGCTTGGGAACAAATTCCCCTCTTTTCGTCAAAGGCACAACCACGACTTCGCCGCTGATAAGACGGACTACCCCGGTCCTAGCCAGGATGCTTCTGTGATTCCTGGTCCCGTTCAGTCGATCTACCGCATTTCTCGGCCCCAGCTGAGCTATTTCATCCCTCGGCCCTAGCCGAGCTATTTCCTTTCTCGGCCCTAGCCGAGCTATTTCATCCCTCGGCCCTATCCGAGCTATTTCGTCCCTCGGCCCTAGCTGAGCTATTTCATCCTCCGGCCCTAGCCGAGCTATTTCGCCCCTCAGCCCCTAGCTGAGCTGTTTCATCCTCCGGCCCTAGCCGAACCATTGCGTCATTCGGCTTAAGCCGAATTGAATCATCCCTCAGCCTCCTTTTGTATCAAGCCGTGTTATCGCTGGGCTCCTTCGTCGGGGCTGTCCCTGTGCCCTGGCCTCGACCAAGATGTTCGCTCAAATTCGAGCCAAAAACCAACCAAGCGATGCAAGTAAGCCATAGGTTGCTCGCGGTTGGGATAAAAGTTTAAGACGAGAAATCATCCGAGAAAGGCGAACAAATGAAAACAACTGACCCGTTTACTGATTTCCGGTCAAACTACAAAAGAAAAGAAACAGAAAATACATATGAGGGCCCCAAGAGGTCAAGGCTTGGGATCAGACCCGGTGTCCCCTGCGGCAGCATCAGCGGGTGCGTCACTAGGCTCCCCTTCTTGATAGTGTCCCACCGAGATACCTTGGCAGCAACGTCGACGCTCAGAACAGCTTCAAGATCGACGTCAGAAATCTCCTCATACTCGTCTTCCTCGGCCCCCGGGGTGCGTGTCTCATAATATTCGGCTTCCAGACAAGACAAGTCTAGGTCAGGATAAGCTTGAGTAATCTTAGCCTGTGCCTCCTCTTCGCCGAATCGGAATGCATCGGCACAGGCCACCCTGCATTCCTCGGCAAACTGGGTAGAGTTTTATACTCCTCCACCGCTGAAGAGTCCCGCGCGTTCACCTCGGCCAATTGCTTCTCCAATTCGGAGATCCTTGGTGCCTCGAGGCCACCTCCTCTCCGAAGGCCTTCAACCGCCCCTGAAACTCCTGGCTCATCTTGTTCAATTGCAGATGAAAAGCTAAGTAAGGCAGAAGTCGAAAAACCAAAACGGATAAAACAGATAATGCCCTACCTGCTCGTCCTGCCGAGCTAATTCACCGCCCAGCACTTGGACCCTATTGAGAGCCCTCGATTTAGCCGATTGATTTTGGCGAAGGCTCTCTTTGAGTTCATCCACCTGGAACTGAGTGTCTCCAATCTCTTGACGAGCATAGTCGAGCTCATCAGAGAGTCGAGCAGCTCGTTCGTCCGACCACTTTAGCCGATCCTTCGTGTCGACGAGCTCTTTATTCAGACGGGCAAGTTGGTCCTGCTGCCGCCGACACTTGTGCTCCTCCTCCTCGAGTCTCTTGCTCTAGTTGCCCATATCTTCGGCGTGGCTGGCTTTCAACTGGTCCCATTTCTTATCAAAAAACTGTTGCATGGAATTGACCTTACACTCGTGCTCCGCTTTGATCTGAGATAGCTCCAGACTGACCTTCTCGGATTGCTTGCGGAAGACTTGAAGCTGTTGACCTGCGTTGCGAGTTGAGAGGCTCTTTCTTTCTTAATTGCAAGAACCCTGCGAGCCTCCTCGAACTCCCTCTGGAGGACCACCAAGGCTCGGGAAAGTTTAGCTATAGAATCCACCCTCTCCTTGAGGTGATCGACCTCTTGGTGGGCCCGAGCCCAAGCTCCAACGACCAGATGCAAGCGCCATTTCAGCGCCCTCATGATCAGGGCATTCTGCAAAAAGGATTGCACATATGAGGAACGCAGTCGAACTAACTGACTAAAAACCATGCTTCGGCGTGACGCTTACCCAAGATGCATAATCTGAAGCAATCCGCGTGAGGGCAAGGTCATCAATCTTGGGAAGAAGGAAAGCCTCGTTCGGCACTCCAATGTACCTAAAGGCCACCTCGACAAGATCCTCCGGCTTGTTCCCTCCTACCGAGGAACTCTCTCCCCCTTGGAACGCAGACCGCATCAAAGCGGAGAACATGTCACTCACCTCCGGATCGCGTGAATGGAAATTTACGCTCAGGGAACCAACTTGGGAACCCGTGGCCCTTGAGGCCCTCGTTCGGCCAACTTCCTCCACCAGAGCCCTCATTTGAGAGGCCTCAGGCATTTCGGCTCCGGCAAGGGGAGCCCCAGCCCGAACGTCCCCTTCGCTCGACGGCTCCCCTCCTTCTTCTTCTTCTTCCTCCTCTTCCACGTCCTCGGACATTTCTCTGCCCCTGGCAGACTCCTTTTGAACTTCGGTTTCCCTCGGGCCTCTTGTGCCTCGACGGAAGGCCCTTCACTGGAAGATGCCCCGTGAAGTTCGGTCGCTGGTTCAGCAGGCTCGGCTACCCCTTCATCCCCCCGGCTCTCCCACCAGCAGCCCGGACTGAACCTCAGTAGCTGTAACCGCTTCTCCCACCTCGATCGAAGCGGGGGCCGCTCCTGCCACCTGCAACCTCTCCGAACCACCGGCCCCCAGTGAGGGAGACCGAGATGCCCCGGCCACGGGGGTCTCCAAGTGAACCGACATCGTTCCCTCGCTATCGTCGGACAAAACGACAATAGGAGGGAGGAAATTTCAGCAGCCTCCTCCGAAACCCCTGCGATATCTTGATCTTCCCCCCTGACAGACCTTCCTCCGGCACCAAAAGATCGTGCGCCCGGAACTTCGACACTTCCAGCCCACGGCGACGAGGAGCGCCGATCATCACCATCTCTCCTGATCCCCCTAGGGCGGGAGCCGGAAGGGCGAGACCTCTTCTCAGCCCTATGCTTGCTACTGGAGCCGATCTCCTGCGACGCTTGCCCAGCTCCTCCCTCACCTGATCTACGAAAGCCGACCTTTCGGCTGTAGGAGCAATGCGACTTGCCCGTTAGCTCACACAAAAATCGAAGTTGAAATCACATTAAGCTACAAAGTGATACTCACCGCGAGGATCAACAGGACTCAATCCGGCCGTGAAGAGAGCATCCTCCGATAGAAGGGCGCTGGCCGGAAGCACTCGACTGCCGCGTAACACGATCAAATCCCTTTTCTCCTGCTCGGATAACTCCGGATGCGCTTCTGGATCCTTTACATATCCCCACACCCGAGGGAAGTTCGAGCCAATATTCCCTTCGACTATAAAGAATCACGATTTCCATTCCTTTATCGATGACGGGTTGTCCGAGATCATCTTGAAAGACCTTCGGGGACCGATGTAAGGCCACTCTGAGGCCCTCCCGGAGACCAGATTGTAGCATACCCTGAACATCGAAAGGGTCGCAGTCACCCCGATACGACTGCACAACGAGATGAATCCGATGAGGTTGCGCCAGCTGTTGGGAGCCACCATGGTGAAGCATATGTTATAGAACCTCATCACCTCCCACACCAGCGGGTGAAGAGGAAACCTGAGATCTGCCCTTAAACTTTCCTCATAGCAGAACACTCCGTCCCCTAATCCGGATGTCACCCTGTCATCAGCCGTTGGAAGCAACAAGGTAATCATGGGGAATCTTGTACAGGCGGCGTATCCATTCCAGATCCGCTAAGGTCACCTCCGAAGCCTAATCACTTGGACTCACCATGTTTTCGATCGAAAGAGACGCTGAGCAAGGTCGCTAAGAAAACGAGGAGACGAAGTTCTCTAAGGGAAAGCGAAAGAGCGCTACGAATAGGGATGTCGCCGCTACGACTCTGTTTTTCCAAAAGAAATCGCTTTAGGGAGAAGATGCGGCTTCTCAACCAAGACGTCCGGAACCGCCGCTGTAGGCGCCGTGATGATCGAGATTTCCTACGTGGCGCTTCCCCAATCGTTGCCTTTGCTCCTAAGAAACAATGGATCCACTCGAGAAGGCAGAACGACCACGCAGCATTAATTAGGGCATCATTGCATGGGCTGTCAAATACAGATCCCCCCATTCGGATTGCGCCACCTAAGTCTATACTCCCTATGCCCGAACCTACGCTTTGAACTAGGGAGTGGGGGGCATGTGTTGAGGGGTAAAATTACCATTGCGTTGATAACCGTGCGAAGGGGCTAAGATCAGCCCTAGCCCCCACTTGCTACGCTACGCCTACGAAGAACGAGCTAGCTAGTATGATCCGGCGGATCGAGCAACTCATAGCTCAGTTTCCCCGAGCAATTCATAGCTCGGTTTCCCCGAGCAACCCATAGCTCGGTTCCCCCCTGAGCAACCTGTAGCTCGGCTTCCCCGAGCAACCCATAGCTCGGCTCGGCACAACCATAGCTCGGTTCCCCCGGGCAACCCATAGCTCGGCTTTTCCGAGCAACCCACAGCTCGGTCTCCCTGAGCAACACATAGCTCGGTTCCCCGAGCAACCTGTAGCTCGATCCCCCCGAGCAACCTCGTAGCTCGGCTTCCCCGAGCAACCTGTAGCTTGACTCCCCCGAGTAACCCCTGAGCAATCCATAGCTCAACATGCACCTCCATGGAACTTGGCGCGGGAGAGCCCAAGTCTAGTGTAACAGAATCCCAAACGAAGAATCGTATCGAAGAGTGGCCTAGGATCTGCAATAATGGCCTAGGGCCTACGCAGTCATTGGATCCCAGGCCATCAGAGAGCTCTCCCAGCCGTCGATCCTTCAACGGACAAGATACGGATCCCATCGGCCTCACAACGGCTTGATTCGAATCATCCCCGTATCCCAACAACCTTCGAACCTTCCAGAAGGTGCTCAAGATTCAGGTGATCGCCTATAAATAAGACACTCCTAGATTCTCTCAGGTACATGCACAAGCTCCCGTACATAGCTTCTGGCTCAGTCCCAGCATCACACTCTCTCTCTTACTGCTCCCTCCTTTTTTTCTTTCCGCCGTCGGCGCTTCGCCCGAGCTCCTGATTGGCCGCTCCTGGAGGGACTCCCCAGAGGGATCATTCTCCTCATTTCTGTTGATCGTCGATCCCCACTGACTTGAGCGTCAGAGGGTCTTCCGCGGAGGGCCACCCCCAACGCATCTCGCGTGAGGACTTCTTTGCAGGTACGCCCAGAAGAAGTCTAATCAGGAGACCGATCGCGCCCGAGTTAGAGAACAGATCCCGGCGGCAATATATATATTATAATTTTTGATGCATTTTTAATATATTTAATCAAAAATTTAGCTTACCTAAGCTTCTAATGCCGATTTAAATTCTCATAAGAAGGAAATGAATGATAGAACCAGTAATTTTAAGTCTAATTCTAGTACAATTCAATTTCAAACTTACCGAGAGCTCAACACATAGGATCGAATTTAGGGTTATATTGTAGATTTCTCTAGATTAACATGGGCTTTCATATAAGTGCTACAGTAAATATATACTTATTTTATTGCTATTTTATATTATCTTATATTTTTAAGATTCTTATTTATATGCATGTTCATCTTGCACATATTATGCATATTTTATTGATTGTTCAACAGACTTGCATGTGAGAACTGCTTTTTAAAACCTAGATGCGAAATAGTTTCTAAAGCAAAATAATGGGCAACCATTAGGACCGATCATTTTATCATAAGTATAATTATTCTCCTTGGATCCGATCTAAAAGAAAAAGAAAGGGTTAGTGCTTTTCTTTGGCGTAAAAACTAAAAACCGACCCCAGATGGGGGTGGGATCGAGAAGCCAAATAAAATGGCAAGTTGGGACGGGCGACTCTGAGTCGGACCAGAGAGGGCAAGAGGGATAAAGGAAAGGGGGCCATCGATCTCGCCTGCTACGCCTAGCCCTTTTCCGGCTCTCCTCGCCTTTCTTCTTCTCTCGCAAGGATCCGCGTCGACCATTCTGCTGGTCGACGGCTGATTGAGGTGAGTTCTTCTACCTCCGTTCCTCTCTCTCTCCTCTTGTCCTCGTCCTTCCTTCCTTCTTCGTCTTCTTCTCCTCCATATATTTGTGAGAGTGTCGGAATGCTTTTCTATAACCTATATTTCTATTGTGCTCTCGGTATTCTCTGCAAACTTGCTCTATTCCAGTGCTAGGGTATAAGAGATTTCTTTTGTATTTTCACTATTCTTGATTTGTTAGAGATTTTTTCTTTACCCAGATAGTAGTTATGGAAGTATTCTCCTATGTTTGAAGTTTTTAATCTATTTATCTCTGTCCTCCGTAATACTATAGTTGCGAGAGCGTTAAAAAACTCTGACAAACACTATGGGCTAATCGGAGCTTAGGATTTCTATTGTTTTAAAATAATTTTTTTGTTCTCTTATTTAGTTAGTTTTATTTTTTAACCCAAGACTAGCGTTAAGTTCCTTTGATATTTATTCTTGATTTTCGTTATTTTATTGTTATGCTGTAGAAAGAAGAGACTTTGCTCTGCTTCTTTTGATATATCTTATACCTGTGTTACTACTCTGCTGTTGTCATACTAGTAACATATTCTTCTTAACAATAATCTTTGGTGGTTGTATGCATGCATTCTATAAATTTATAATCTTTGGAAAACAACAAATTGTAACAAACTCTAAATACTATATCTTAAGTAGAGGTTATCTGTTAATTGTTACCAACGAATCTTTTGGGTGTGTGATATAGATGATCTATTGAGAAAGATGCAAGCTTCAATCAATAACAGAAATATATGAAGATATAAATTATTTGATAAATGTTGTAAAATTCCATTGCCTCATCCAATTGCCCAGTCTATCACATAGGCTTATAGGTGCATCCATTGCTCAGGGCCACCTGGGCTGTTTGACAACAAGGGCTTGATCTTGGCCTGCATATTTTATTTTTTAAACTCAAGAACTAGGCCCAGCCTCACAAGTTGTCAGGCTTTTGCTGCTGCTTGTTAAACATGGTATATAGGTGTGCATCTTGGTTGGTTGGGCTATCTTCTTATACATTAGTGCTGTTCAGACCAGTGATTCAAGCCTGTCTTGACCATCCTATCACATCCTATCTTGACCATAATATCAATTTATATAGATTTAATTTATCATAAAAATATAACTTTTGAAGTTCAAATATGTTTAAGTATTAAATAAACGTTAAAGCTTCACAGTTTTTTTTTTTTAAAAGCATTTCAAGTAAATATTGGGATGTCTAATCGGGTCAGGGATTAGGATAGGATGGAACGTAGCGCATGTTGTTCCCTGAAAAAATTGGGATACCTCTATCTTATGAGATTTAAAACTTTGGTTTAAATTGCAATTTTTTGTTTGGTTTTAACCCTTTTCACTTGAACCTGATTAAGAATGTCAGAAGTTCTTGTCTGGTTAAATCCAGTCAATTTCAAGTTATGAACCAGGCAACATAATTTGTGCACCACTTCTTTGATAGTGCTTTGATTTGTCATCTATGCATTTTTCAATTTGACGGATTAAATTTTAGGGTTTAGGATTCAGGGTTCAAGTTAATAACCATGTAGTTCTATAATGCAGCCCTTAATGTGCAGTGAAAATTTCTTGGTATCTGTTAGCATATGCTATGTGAATGTGCACATATGTGCTGGAGCTGCACCTCACTTTGCCTCCCTGTTTCTGAAAAAAATTTAGAAAAGAGAAAAATGCAAAAAGAATCATCTTATTTTGCCCTTATGATGAGTTGTTCTTTTAGAATTCTATCTGATTAGTTTGGATGAGAATATTGATTCTTTTGCGTGCATTCCAGCTGTTATATTGGTCTACTTTTGTTCAGTGGTAGGATTTGACAAATGTTTGTCCTTGCATTGCCTTACATAAAATTTGCGATTCCTTTTCTTATTAACAAATGATCTGGTTTTTGTGGCTTTTGAGTTCTTGATTTTTCTTCAAATTAATTTGACGGATAGCAGTAATTGAACTTGCATGGTATATATAGATATTTTTAAGATGTTTACTATGCCTTTGATTTCACTGCAGCTCATATTGGAAAATGGGTTCATTGAGAGGGGGATTTCTCAAGTGCTTCAAAGAAGTGACAAGGCATCCCCGGTTTCCAATGGGTAATTTTATCTTAATTTAGGCTATCTGCCTCAATCGTTTCTGATGTAACCTTTTGATAGTTATTCTATATATGATTTGCTTTGCAAATGCATGATGGTTACTTATCAAGAGCTATTTATATCTTCTTGTTGGGCATCTATTTAAAATGTAGAGTAAAATTTTGGAAACTTTTGGGAAAGCACGTCTCTGATTTTGTGTGTACCTGTAGGCATGTATAGAGGGTCACAGGCATGGCACTCCACCATGTCCTTTGATGAGTATGAAGAGAAAAATGATATAGGGGATGCTGATTTTATTGATGACAAGAGAGAATTAGAACCGCAAGGTGTAGACCCCAGAAAGGGCTGGGGTTTCAGAGGTGTGCATAAGGTATTATTGCTAATTCAAAACTCTGATGAATTCAAGTCATGCATGCAGTATTCTCTCATTACTCTTTTCCCATCTGTATTAAGATGCATCTACTAACATATCTTTGCTTTTCCAAATAGGCAATTATTTGTGGAAAAATTGGGCAGGCACCTGTGCAGAAAATTTTGAGGAATGGACGGACTGTAACCATATTTACTGTTGGAACAGGGGGTATGTATGACCAAAGAATTATTGGAGCTGAACAGTTGCCAAGACCAGCTCAATGGCATCGAATTGCTGTTCATAATGAACAACTGGGGCGTATGCTGTTCAACAATTGGTGAAGAAGTATGCTATTATTGTCTTTAAGCAACTGACTTCTTCGATAACACATTTTTGGCATTAACTTATTTGAATATAAGTGATTTTGTTCTTTGGTTACTTTTTTCCCATATCATTTTTAATAAAAGGCTTTTAAAATTTTGGCGTCTCCATTCAGCTCGGCTGTTTTTGTTGAGGGAGATATTGAAACAAGGGTCTACAATGACAGCATCAATGGTCAAGTTAAAAATGTACCTGAGATTTGTGTTCGTCGTGATGGTATGTTAAGCATATTATCCACCATTTACCATGTTATTTGTTATGTATAACTTCTGTTTTCACTTTTGGCCTCAATTGTATTAGTTAGGTGTTAAGGATGATGAACAATGTCACTATAGGATGATGAACAATGTTACTATAGGATGGCTAGAACAGCGCTTCATAGAGCTACAACAGGTTCATCTAACTTGATAATTAGACTAACTTCAACTAGTCTGAAGCTTTCATAGCATCATGAGCAATGCCACTATAGGATGGCCTAGAAGAGTACTTCATAGAGTGAGAACAATTTTGTCTAACCTGATAATTAGACTAACTTCAACTAGTTTTACGCTTTCATAACATACATAACATAGCATCTTTTATTTTAACATATAGTATCTTTTATTTTAACATATAAGAAAGATAAAGATTCATGTTTTAAAGGTTTTGATGGAGTGGAGGAAGCAGATTCATGTAGCCGACCCCATGTAGTTGGGAAAAGGCTTAGATGAGTTGAGTTGAGTATATAAGAAAGATAAAGAAAACTTTTCAGATTGTTAAAACAACAGTACCCGCTATCGACCTTTGCTCTATGCTCTTTTCTAGTGCCCACCCTTTACAAGCGGAAACTCAGAGCTGCTCAAGGCACCACCAGCCCTTGGCACAACGATCAGGTCAAGCAAAGCACTCCAACCAAATGGGTGCAGCGTGCACATAACTCCTTAATAAAAAAAGAAAAAGCAGGAAGCTTTCAATCTCAGGCGAGTGGGAAAGAAGAGAAGAAAGGAAAAGGTGGGAAACAGCTAGAAGAGCCACAATAGGGTCTCTTAGTTTCCGCTCTATCAATCATATCATAGGAAAATTTAGTTTTCTACTATTTTTTCCATTACTATGTGTCAATATCCCAATATGGGTTCACAATCAATAACATCCCCTCCAACCGATATGTTCCCGCCCTTTGAACTTCGGGTGATTCAAGTCAAGACCTTCCCTTTGCCATGCCAGTCTGTTGTTATGCTGAATGAACACTTCCAAAATCTGAGCCATGCTAGCCTCTCCCTCCCAGTGGAATATCCTAGCCTTTTAGCATTATTACTCTCCTTGCATGCATTAGCCCTTCCGCATCATTACTTCCGCAACAAGTATTTACGCTCATAGCTGCACACTCTCATGATTCACACACCCTACCTATTATAGGAATAACTTCAGGCACACCTCTCACAATTTTGACTGCCCAATAACCAATTTGGTCCTGAGGTAAGGAATAACCAGTTACACCAAAAGATGCCAACTACTTAAACTAAGAAACAAAAGGACAGGGAAGTACTAAATTCTTAGCTTCTAGAACTCATTTGTAATGAAAATTTCACTAAGATAATCACATAAATTATCTTCTTGTTCAAGCTTTCACTATTGCATTCTTCTATTAGATTTACACTGTCACCATCTTTTTCCTTAATTGAGTGAAACTTATTAATTTAAGGAAAAGCAATAATCTGCATACTATAATCAGAATTCTATCAACTTCAAGACCGATACAGTGTTTCTCCTTTTTCTTTGCTGCATGCATTTGTAGGTTCCCCATTTTTGGATGCATGTGCTTGGGCTAGACTGTTGGTTTGGATGGAATTTTCACTTCGGATATCTTATAAGCAATATAGTAGTTGCTGACAGAAGTTCAATATCTGTGGTTCATTCCTAGGATCAGATCTAATTGGTAACATTATTGATTGATATTGCCAAGATTGAGTGCCTATTTTTCATTTGTCAAGGAGAAAGAATGTAATATCTCACATTAAGAAGGTGCAAATATAAGTGCTGGAAAAGAAGGCAATTATTAAAGGCGGTTGCATAAATTACTTCAAGGACTCAGCTGTGAAACTCAGACATGTTCCTTTGTTAATGGAATAGAGTCTCACTGCTGAGATTCAGTTAGCCATAATTTCAAGTTTTGAGAAAGGTTGGCATAAATCACCTATTCAGTAGTGTGGATTAATTAGCCTAGGCCTCATATGTGATTATTTTATCAATAAAGCCAGCACACGGAAAGTCTTGGGAAGCAAGATATTGGCTTCGAATATTAAAAGAACAGGGAGTTTCTTGTTTGAATATTTCATACTATGAGCAGCTGTTATTGAATATTGCATCCATGGACTAAGACTACAGATGGCAGCAGCATGCCTATTTTGACTAACCATGTATTGCAGCTTTCCACATGATGAAGATGCGATTTGCTTAAATCAAGATTTTACATGTGGAATTGGGGATGGCAAGTAGCTAGGTAAATGATCTAAGCGTGAGCAAGTCGAGTCAGCCACAACTCTTGATGAGCTTGAGCTTGAGTCATGATCATAAGGATAAGTTCAAGCTTTACTCATTTAATTCTGAGTCAGCACATGCTTGACAAACTTAGCTGGAAACCACTTCTCTTCTTCAGATTCAAGAAACCATGAAAGAACCCTAGCTTAGAAGGTGAACTCACTGCAGGAGAAGGGGGGGAGAGAGAAGACTTGAACCATAGATTATGAGCACTGGGAGTTGTCACTGACCATAAATTGTGAGTTATTGGTGAGAGATCTAGAGATTTAAGACATGATTTTCACTGTAATTTCTGTCATAAATGTTAACCTGATAACCAATGCTGTTGTCTGTGGAGGAGGAGGAAGCAAGGGAAGGAATTATGGGCTTGGGAGATTGAGGTTGTGGGAGTTGGATAGGGTGTGACATTCATGGATAAGAAGAGGAGATGGTGAGATGTAATTGTTGGGCCTTGACGGATTGAAGAGAATTGAGAGAATATCTGTGAGAGAGGTTGTGGACTGGTTGTGCCGGCTCCATCAAAAGAAAGGTTGGCCTTGGTGAGTTATCATAAAATCCCAAATGATTCAAGCCATTGGGTCAAGACTATAATGGTTGGTCCTAGTAACTGAGCATCAGATTCATTAGATTGAGTCTCAAGGTTATTATTTTTGTTCTTGTATATAAAAAAATGATGTCAATCTTTATAAATGCACAAGAATTCTTTATATAGATATAATTAAGTGATGCATATCATTTTTTTATAAAAAAATAAGCTATATTGATCTAAACATGGGCAAGCTGGTCCTAGCTCGTGTTCAGTATGTTTTTATTTTGAGTTCAAAAACTTTGCTTATGTTCAGTTGTTTACTAGTTGGGCGAGCCAAAATCAAGCTATATACATGTTGCTCATATAACAGTTTGTTTATTTGGGGGCAGGATAACTTAGTTATAAAGAAGGGTAATTTGCTGCTTGTTGAATGAGCAGGACTGATGTGATAATTTATGTTTAACCGAAGGGCTAGTAGAATCATGACTTTAGGGTGAATAGGATAGATTCTTAGGGTGTTTGATTTTTACTTAGAAAAAGTGCTTGACAGCTTCTGAAGAACAAAGAACACTTACTACAAAAAGGAAATTTTGTTTAGCGACCAATAAAAAATGCATCTTCAGTAACCAGAAGTCAAAAATGATAATATGCGGGAGAAGCTAAAAAGACGAGATGTTGGCTTGTGCTTATTAAGGCCATGCATTTAGTTTCATAAAATAATCGGCTTGCATCACTTAACAGCAAACAACAGACATGCTAAGCCCAGATGAAAGGGGTGGAGGTTTGATTGTAGGTTAACAGTCACTCATAAAAATCAGGTCAAACTATGCAATGGATCCAAATTCAATATTTGTGAATGTTAGGGTGTAGAAATAGCCTGTATAGGAATTCTTAAGGAATGGGGATGAATAACGTTGTTGATCCCAAATATTGGGACAAGGCTTGATGTTTGTGGTTATCTCTGGGGCAAGGCTTGATGTTCACGGTTATGTCCACGGATACCCCATGATGAAATGAATTGTTTTTGTTTCTTTGCTGAGGCTTATATTTCTGCATGTAAGCCAAAATTAACATTGTATTCTCATGGACAAAATTGTGGAAGTTGTTTGTGAGATTAGCCCATTTATTACAACCCATGATCAGCATTAACCTCAATGAGCATACTGATCTCTTAGCTGAAAAAGTAGCATACTGAACTGATTCTAATTGAAATCAAACGAAAACCACTTTGTTCTTCATTTTTCTCTCTCAACTTGTGCTGTTTATTGGTAGTCTTGCTAAGAGACCATTGACATAGGAATAAGATTCTATAGAGGGATTGTATAAACTATAGAATGCCCTTTCAAATGTGCCATGTCATTTCTGATGGAAATATCAAAGCGGACTTGGAATGAAACATGAATCAACAATAGTCCTGTTAGTTATCCATTTGCTTCATTGGAGTGAGGTCTCCAACCGAGACCATGCCTATTTGCTCTCCCATGTGGCCATGCCCTAGTTGGCTCCAGCCAAACCCTACCACAATAGCAATCAGCATCACCATCCAAGCAAACAACATAACTTATGCTTTGAGTGACACCCCATCTTTGGACTTCTGAGGAGAGGCCACGAGCCATGGTCATGATGGTGGCAGTGGTGAAATTGGTGGCTTAGGTGGAAATGGGGCTAGGGTTGGTCACTAGTGACTGATGCTTGCTTGGATGCTCAAACAGAGGACAATTGAAGAGGCATAAAGGAAGCTCATCTAGGAGTAGGTGTCAATCCCATGGACATTGAGATTCTATGAGGAATAAAGAGGGGATGGAATCATGAGATTGGGATCAAGGTATGAACAGTGGGTCAATGCTCTAATTGATTTGATTGGGAGAAAAGGGTAACAAGCTTGGTCTATGTGGCTTTGATTGCCAAAGATGGGGTCATGCTTGAGGCATGGGCTGCATCACTCAATGGGATGGTAAGTGATGAGGCTTTGGCTAGGTGCCAACCTTGGGCATGGATATGGGATGTGTGGGGCTTTGGTTAGACGTTTTGCTTGAATGAAATGCAGAGACAACTAACAAGACGATAGTTAGTTCCTTTTTCATCCTTTTTAAGTCTACTTTTGAGATTCTTAAATCAGAGTATGTGACATATTATAGAGGGCTCCTGACATGATCTATTATAAAGGGTCCTCAATCATGATCGTAGTCATTAAGCCTTTTTCCAACTATTTGGGGTCAGCTTTATAGTTCCTCATTTATCAAGTATCCTTTTTAGACTCACAACAGATGTTATTCCGAGTTTCTTATGATCTTTCTTCACAACCTCTATCAATGTGACCTTAGGTCTTCCCCTCCACTGAATTTTTATTCATTGGCATAGCAAAAAAGTATGATGTGATTTGGAGCGAATGTGGGAGGCATATGTTTGCTAGTATTTTCTCATCAATTTTGGATGACCCTTTGTTGGATATGTGAGAATTCTATGGTGTACCTAGTGTACCATCTTTGCATGATTGTTACTGAGCTTTTGGCATGGTTTTCTTTTCTCATATGTTTGAATCTAAATCTTCTCTCATATGTTGATGAAGAAATGTAATTTCTTTTCCTCCCTCTTTATTATTGTTCTTCTCTATCATTGAATCTGAAACTGTTGAGGCTTACTATAAGAACTCACTTTGAACTCATTTTGAGTGAAGAACTAATTCTAATTTACTCATTGGCAAGTTACCCTTGCAATCACGAGCAACCACAAAAACTATTGCAGATTTTGCAATAAGTCCTCCAAAAGCACCACCAGACTGGTTTTTTTTTCCTGCTTCCATTTTTCTCTGCAGATTTTGCAAGAAATACCTTACTTTATTTTCTTTTATTTATTTTACAGAAATGTCCCAGTTTTATAACTTTATGGATGCTTTTGCCTCTTGCCCCTGAAGGAATACGCTATCACCATTTCGTTTAAAAATATGTGCATCCAACACTCAACAAATGTGTTCATTTAGTGCTAAAATATTGTGCATTCATTATAAAAATAATGTTTTAGTGCTATCAAAATATATGCATTCACTATGAAATATGTGTTCCTCCAAAAAAAAGGGGCTTGAATATGCAAAAAGGAAAATAATTGGGCCATTTTTGCTAGGCTGTTCTACATTTTGTTTCAATTTTGAAAGTCCTTTATTGGTTACTAATTAGTTCTGGACCAAACATATTTATTGGTTCTGAAATTGATGGATATATCTTCATCCCATGAGGTATATTACACTTTAAAATTGAATTTCTATTTCTCGATTGCACATCATTTTCACAAAATAAACTGCAAACTTTTTTTTTTTTGGATACCAAATAAACTGCAAACATCAATGAGATGATCTTTAAGGTTTAGTTCATAGCATTAGTTTTTGTAAGTTATAGTTAAATGAAACTATAAGATTTAAATCATAAAATTTAGAGCTTTAAAATGTTGGCTATTTAACTTTCAGAATGAAGGAAAAGTAAACATTTGTTAACTAAGCATTCATTCCCTCTTCTCATGCAAAATTCACAACCATGCATCCAACCCTACCTGTTACATGAGATCACATCTGATCTCTCTCTATCCTCCCCTGGCCCACATCCAAATATACGCAGTAGCTCTATCCTTGATCATGTCTCAGGTACTATTTGGTCTTTTGTAGTCACACATGGTTTACAGATTGGTCGTAGGAAACTGCAAGGGTTCATATATATCGTTTGATTACATCATCTTATCATTCTCATGCATTTTGCCAAGACTTGTGCCATGTCGTCATTCTGAAAATGCATTAGATGTTCCTAATCTTTATGTAAATTTAAGGAAACTCTGTGCATGGGAATGTGGTGGCTTCTAATGCTGACTTTTCAATGGTACTGCAATGCCGATAGCATCATGCCATCATCTTATTTTCTGCCATGCTTGACATGCAACTCTGTATAACTCTTTTGATATCCGATGAGAATGAATGTGTTTCAATTGACTGATGAGAAAGTTGGGTTGCTGATTGTTCTTCTTTTATTCTTTTCTCTTCTTTTTTATTTATCACAAAAACTGGTTGGAAATTATATTACATGAAATATAATATGAGGATTTCATAATAAACGTTCAACACAATGCTTTGCCAGTGAATCGAGCCCCATGGCAGAAATCAGCAATGTTTGAACTGCAATTTTGTGTAGCTTTTCCCCCCCCCTGTTGGAGAATGAATTTGTCTCAACTACAGATAGAAAAGTTCTGGACCTTGAAAATCATATTACTAAAAAAAAACTTGTATCCACAATAGAGGTTCAAAAGAAGACTTATAGACCTCTTGAAAGACAGAGACAAATTCAATGCATATGTTTACATGTGTAGATAATATGCTGTTCTGTCAGGACTTTGAACTCATGCATAGCTTCTCCTTCATTTCAAGCTGCCATTATATGTGAAGTTGACGAATCGGCTAGTCTGAATTCTCCTATTAGTGTCATGCTTGAATGCATGTATATCCAGAGAAAAGAGTGATTTAATGCGAAATGCCTGGTGTAGCTCGTGGGAATTATTGAGCAAAGGATGAATTATAAAGTCATATTTGAAAGTTTGGGCCATAGCATTGTTGGCCAGAATGTTTAGTACACTTTGATGGTTTTTAACCATACCTAGCTTCCTACTTATTAGGCAGCGGATATAAATAGATGCCATGTAGTTTATCTGAGTTCCTAGAGGTATTTTTTCCCACTTCTCTATTTTCTGTTGTGCTTAAGGATATCTGACCTACAAGTTCTCTCGTTTCCATGCAAAAATAGCTCATCCTTTAGCATGCAGGATTTTCTTCCTGTTAAAAATTAACTACCATGTAATGGTTTTATATTCTAAGAAGCTAGCTAGTGATCATTTTTAGAATTAACAAATCCTTTTTTCTCTTTACAGGAAAGATTCGTTTGATAAAGTCTGGGGACAATGCTACCAACATTTCCTTAGATGAGCTACGTGAGTTTCCTTATCGTCCTATTATTATTGCTGTTTGGCCAATATTATTTTTGTTCTTTTCTTGTTATTAATTAAATGATGTCTGCCACCTGTTGGAAGAAATCTTGTTATGTGGTTTCTGATAGAGAGAAAAATTTTATGGGGTATTCTAGAATATTATTTTTCTTGCAATAAAGATATAATGAGAATAGGAATAAAGAAGAAACAGAAATAATATTATCAAGATTGCAATTATAAATAATAGTAAGGCAAGCTTCCTTCATTGAATCTATTGAAACCGCATGACATGATTTTGAATATTCTTTTTTTGAGTATTGCGCTAATCAAAATATTTTTGAACGATAAAACATATTTCAAGACTTCAAATTTAATATTGTCACTATAAACAATATAAAGGCGAGTTTCTTTCCATGAATCTATAGAAACTGCATGGCATTTTTTTATTTTTGATTTCTTTCAAGTATTTCTCTGATCAAATTATTTTTAAATAATTTCGATATGTTCAAAGACATGGAAATTCCATCTTTTTTAAGTCTTTATTTAATATGTGTAGAACATGTTTAGAGAGAGAGAGAGAGAACAAAAGTGGGTCAACTTTGCTTTAATATTCTTAATGAAATCTGCGTGGGCTGCATCCCTTCCCTTTATTCAGGATGGAAAAAGATTCATCTACCTCTTCTTCTACCGCTGCTATATCTCTTTCTTTGGTAATTACGACAGCATTAAAATTTTGGTGGCAGGAGAAGGACTATTTTGAGAACTCAGCGGCACATTACCTGCCTTGCCTTTTGTGGAAGAACCTGAGCAATCTAATGCATGCATGGCACGCTGGTTTTTCATGGAGCATTTAATTTTGTAACATGTATTTTTTATTTTTTGCCATTTGATTTCTTCATCAAATTTGTTGTTGCCTTGGCAACGGTTGCTGTTCTGTCACACTCCTATAGGCCTTGCAGCAGGAATGATGACCAAGGTAGCTGCGGATTCTAGCAAGCCAAAGCGTATGAATGTTTCCACAAATGAAAATACCGTTATAATGAATTCTTCAACTAGAAAGGGACTGTAAGCTCAGGTTAGGAGGCGTGAAATCCAAAAAGATTTTCAGACATCCAGGGGATTATTTTAGAGTTTTTATGTTTGGTCCAGCAAACTTACTACACATGCATTTAATTTGTTCATGAGAATCTGATTGCCACCAACTAACGGAAGATTGCCCTCCTAACAGAATTCTAATGCATATTCTTAGACAAAAAAAAAATCCCTCAAATAATTATATATTCGCGAATTAATTGTATATAAAGAGCATTGCAAAACACATAAAATTATTATAAGTTCCTATTATACTATATGTTATATTAAAATTTTAATTAATTATATATATATATATATATATTTTTTATATATTAATATAGATAATAAAAAATATTATGTTAAATTATTTTTGGTTTCACAAAGATCATGAATTTTAGAAAAGTAAAAAAAAAATGATTCTAAAATTCATATTTTAATTATGTATTTTATATAATATTTATAATAATAATTTATATCATATTATTTAAAAGTAGTATAATTTTGTTAAAGTCGGTTTCAAGCTTGGGTAACGGAGAAGGGTTTGTTAGGTAGTTCAGATTTTTTAAAATATAAATTTTATATAAAATAGAGTGCTGAGCAATATTGAAATAATATATGAATAAATTAAGTGTGATATAAATGTATAGTAAAATTTTAAAAGAAAATTAGAAATAAATATATAATAGAAATGATAAGAGGAATCGTAATTGAATATAAAATGAGAAAATTGATTGCGATGGTTTGATAAATAATGTAGACTTTTAGATGTTTTGGTTAGAAAGAATAATCTTTTAATAAGTATAGAGTAGAGGTAGATTTAAACTAATATGATAAAATAATTAAAAAAATATAATTATTTATAATTTGATTGTAGATTTGATCGGAGTGGAGGAAGATTCATGGAGTCGACTTCATATAGTTGAAAAAAAAAGCTCAGATGAGTTGAGTATTTAAAAGTAATATAATTAATGATTATATTATATAATTATAATAATATAATTAGTTATTATATATTTATATAATAATTAATTATATATTTAAAAATGTTGCTTGGCTTTAATTTTTTTGAATTTTAAAAATATTTTTAAAATTTAAATATATTTTTATTGAATTTTATTCAAATATTTAATACAAGATATTTAAATTTTGCAATCAAATTACTATGCAAATCAAATGTGCACATCCTATGTAGGATTTAAAATCAAGCATTATATGCTTGATAATGTGATCATTTTTTATATAGAATTCAAAAATTAAGAATCACATGCTTGGTAATATGATGCCAATATAAAATCTTTCAATCTAAAAGGAATTATATGTATGTATGTAATATAATGTAAATATAAATGTATGTATATCATGGAAACCGAAATAGAGATATATAGTTTTCTTCCTCCCATCATTTCTTTTTTTCTCTTTTCCTTTGTATGATTGCCTCCTATCAAAGCTTGTGTTCCCAGAATATCTTATGCCTGGATCAAAACAGACTTTAGCATGCCAAGCAGGATAAGCACAATTTACTTAAGGTTCCAAACAATTGGATAACATCATCACGAAAGAAACAAATTATTTCTGCTTTAAATATATATGTATGTGTGTATATATATATATATTTAAAGATCTTTAGCTTAAGTATCAAATGGTTAGAAAAATATAAATCATTTTATGTTATCTATATTATTCAATTTTTTTAACCATTTGATCAATGCAAGATTTTCAATTATATAAATTTTAATATTAAAATATTTTTAAAAATAATAAATTATATCCAATAGTTTGAATCATCTTCTATCATCCACCGTAAACCTAAACCAGATTTGAGGAAAGATACACTTGAGTATATATGTGCATAGGGTGGAAGTTATTGGTTTCATTTTCCAACTTTTCAAATCATTGCAAAAAGCTTTCTCATCCATATTGTCCATCCTCTAATTTTTACTTTGACAAGAGCTTTAGTAGGAGAAAAAAATATGGATACCTCATTGGCATGTTTGCCTCTGAAACTATCAATGGACAAAGGCTTGGAGGTCCAGTTTCCAATCTTTTTAGCAATATGCATCTTTCAATGCTTTGAACAGAAATAATTAAAAAGATATAACTATTTATAATTTAAATATCAACTTAGTTCTGAATAGAGCAGAGTGAGGAAACAGATTCATGTAGCCGACCCTATGTAGTTGAAAAAAGGCTTGGATGAAAATTTCATGCTTTCATTTCATACACTAATTATAAGATATGTTGTCAACAATTATAGCCTAATGAACTTTTCCTAATACAAACAAACCAATAACAACTAAAAACTAGCAAGAACAAGAGAAAACAAATTTCAATAAAGGACATTGTGATGAAGCCCTGATAATCCATGAAAAAGAATGCACAGCTTCTTAAAGTAACAAGCATCTTAAGACATCTTCTTGTCATCGAAGACTACATTGTAGCAAAATGGTCAACTAATTATTTGCATAATAACTAAAAATGGTTAGGCATCAGGACTAAAATTGCCTTTTCCCTCTAATGCAATGATGTCATGTTTCACTTCTTGAAACCTTCTAAGCAGGTTGGACTTGTACATTTCAACCTCAGCATACTCGGAGGAATTCGGTGTGGAACTAACATAGTGATTGCACCTGCTTGGTGCAGAACTGCAGCAGCTTGATCTGCAATTTTCCAGGGGAAAACAGAAAAACATAAATTCTAAATGATAATTTTTGATTCCTTCAATAGATGCAGCAATTGGACATGGAGCCAACTGCTTCACAACTTTTCTCAGGATAAATGGCAGATTAAAAAGGCCAAGATTAACCTGATCACACAACAAGTTCAGCATGTATTCATTACATGAAAACTGAGAGCAAAAATGATTTGTATTTTCAGGTAAAAAAAGATGAATCAAGGCGGTCACGACAAAGTCCTCCAGATTCACATAATAAAGTCAGCGAGCGATGCATGTCATCAGAACAGAAGCTTCATATTTGGCTTCAGAAATTCAAACGATCATAGGGCATTCAAATTAATCTCAATCATGGTGAAAGAGGTGGTAATATATTATAGAGAGAAAGTTCAGCAAAATTATACTGTTAGTGCAGGTCGAAGTCACCCTTAAAATTAATTTTAAATACCTCCTCCATCAGAGGTAGACTATGCTCTTATTACAAACATAGAGCCAGATCTGGTCAGGTGAAATCACAAAATGGAGGTCTAGAAATAACAATCTAAGCCACTGAATGTGATCTACTGCCTCTTATTTAGAAACCAAAAATCATATACATTGGATACCCCTTTCTACGCATCAAAATAATTAGAAATGGCATTATATTGGGTCATTTAAATTCTATTTGCAACTACTTGATGCATAGGCGAAAGCATCCAAAATGCATAATTTTTTATTGTTAGATAATCTAGAGATAGCAGATCATATTCAATAGCTCAGATCTTTGTTTTGAATTACCAACTTTCAATTTCACCTGGCTAGATTTGGCTTCAAATCTAGACTACTGGATCCTAATATAGACACATGCACATAAGAACATGCATGCACACACGTACCAGAGAGAGAGAGAGAGAGAGAGAGAGAGAGAGAGAATCCAGCCAGTCAGTGACCCCTAATATATTATCAACTAGTAACAGCTCTTCTATAAAACACATCTGTTGCTTCCCTGTCACGTGGACCTCTACATGTCTTTCCAGAGTGAATAGGGGTAATCAAATATGCTAACACATCTTCTAGCATGACAAGTAATAGTTGTAGCCTTGTAGCAATGACCAAACTAAATACAGACCATCAATTTCAATTATTTGATCACGTAAAGAAAAGGGAAGACAACCATTCGGGCAAAATACATGAAGGGAAACCTTGTTTGTTTAAGAGAATATCTGTACAATGACACTGTACAACAATGTAGATGATTTATATGCTAAGCAATAAGCAAGGTAAGTTGAACCATAAACCAGCATTGAACCTGTCCAGTACCAGTTTAGTTCAGTATTGAATCAAACTAAATCATCAATATATCGGCTGTTGCAGCTGGTTCACCAATTTTTTACAATTTTTAATTTTTCCATAGTTTTTATTTTTTTCTTTTTTTTAATATAGTATACGAGGATAAGAGCTTCCCGTGAGCTCATATCCTCTTTTTTCTTTTTTATTTCCATTCAAAACCATTTAAGTAAATGCCATTGCTTCTCCTTTTTTTTTTTTTTCTTCCATTGACTTAAGATTTCTCATAAAAATATGTGAATATTCACCGTTTGAATTCAACAAAAATATCAAAAAACTAAATTTCTTAAGAATAAAAAGTCAACTCTCCCTCTCAAGAATAATTTGAAGAATTTTAGAAAATAATACTTAAGTAAACATCTAGTTAATATACTTTTACTTTAGATAAAATATCAAAAACTCAATTTACCTAAAAATAATGAAAAAATAAAATGCAAAAAAATATTTTTAAATATAATTTAAGGCTTTATTTAATACTTGATCAAACTTAAAATGTTTTCAAAATTAGACAGGATTATAGTTACAATGAACCTCACACTAACTTATATCGACTTGATCCACAGCTTATCAAGATAATAAAATTAAACTTGCCATAAAATTCTAATATTAAAACGAATTCCTTAGGTCTAAAAATAATGTGTTGTTAGACTGCACTTCAGCTTACCTTGCTTTCTTCTCTTTCCTTTTCCCTTTCTATTTAGTTAAGACTTCTCATGAAAATAAGGGAACACCCCCTTGCTGAATTCAATAAAAATATCAAAAAAATTTCTTTACTTAAAATTTTCTCGACCTCCAGTCTAGCGACATGTCATTATTTGAATCCTAAAAAATACATTTTAACCTTAAGATTTTATGAAAAATTTAATTTTATTATTTTGATAAGCTATGGATCAAGTCGACATATATCAATGTACGATTCATTGTTACTATAATCCTAAATCTGATAACCCTATAAGTTTGACCAAATGTTGACCAAAGCCTTACAAATTGTATTAAAAATATTTTTTGATATTTTATTTTCTCATCATTTCTAAATTAAATTGATTTTTTTATATTTTTATTTAGAGTGAAAGTACCTTACCTTGATGTTTATTAAAGCACTATTTTATGAAATTCTTTGAATTTGTCCTTAAATAGAGAGATGATTTTTTAATCTTAAGGAATTTGCTTTTTTTGAATTTTTTTTTAAAATTCAAATGGGGAGTATTTTTTTATTTCTATAAGAAATCTTAAGTAAATGTTACTTAAATGATTTTGAATAAAATAGAGAAAAGAGAGAGAATGCAAGCTCACGGAAAGCCCTAACCTTATATACCATATAAAAATTAAAAAATATAAAAAGTTGAAAAAATGACAAATCAGCTACTGTACCAAACTAAAAGGGAAATTCGTATGGAATTCTAATTGGTTCGGTTCAATTTGGGCCGGATCGACTTATTCAATTTAGTATAACAATCCTTAGCAATAAGTAAATACTAGTTTTCATATTTATGTTGGTATTACAGACTAAACTGAGCAAATGTTGAACGGCAGTTTTTTTTGGAAGACTCACCAGAGTGAGACAAAGCAACAAGAGCTTTCAGGGTTTGTTTGCGTGTTTTGTCATCTTTTGCAGCCTTAAGCACATTTAGAAGTTGTTGAGCTCCACCCATTTCCACTACTTTCATCCTCCTTTCATCTACATACAACATAGAGGAATATGACAATTTCAAACCAGATATATTAACATTAAAATTTTCAAGCTTCCATCAAAAGATATAATTTCATCATGTTACAATGAGTGAAAAGGTACAACAAACTCTTGAAAAGAAAATGAATTGAAAAGAGGTCAAAATACAGACACCAAGCACGCTCAAGGAAGACAGTTTATCAAGAGAGGGAAGTTCAAAGTATTTCCTGTATAAGAATTCTAAGCCAATAGATACAGTCTACTTAGAGGGCAAGCAAAAGCTTCCTTGCCAATCATGGTTCACATGCAAATAGCAAGAATCATGCATGAGAAGTGGTATATGTTCTATTTGCAGTAATTTTTTTCCATAATAGAGAAAACAAGCAATTTTGTCGGATTATTTTGCCTTGATCTTTGTGAAATCATTTTATAAATTTTTGGCCCCTGCGCCATCTCCAATCACTTCAAGAGATATACTGCTGAATTTACTTTCTTTAAAGCATAAATCAGAAAATAGAAGAATATAAAAGAGGACAGTCAAACTCATAACCAAGGAGATAAGAAAGAAGAATCTTTAAAAAGGTTAAAAAGGAAAGAAAGCAAATAAGAAAAAAGAGTTTCTGTACTCAAACATCCTTAACATCAATCTTTATTAAAAAAAAATATCAGCACCTCAAGGACATCATAAAAACTAAAGGTTTCCCATAAGATGTTAATGAAAAACATTGAAATAGCCGATGCAGAAGAAGAATTGCATGATGTGCCAATTAAATGGTGGAGATGGATTCCTTAATGTTACCATATGCACAGAACTTAAACTGTACCATCCTACCAATGGTAAAGTACACCATGAGAAACACACCATCCTTGAATGAAAATAATTGAAATAGCTGGAATTGGAAACTATTATACAACCCATATTAGGTAATTAATTCATTTTGCATGATCAAGCAAAGCCACTTCATCAAAACTCATCATAAGATAATTTGTAAGCCTAACAATAAGTCCTGGGATATGAATGGATCCAAAACACTACAACATGTACATGACAATCAAATCACCATAACAGAAGACCATGTTATCTATTAGATAAGTGCAAGTACATTCAGTTAAGCTAAAAGTCATGGGAGTTTGACAAAATACCATCAATTGCAAAACGAGCCAATCTGGATGCCCCCATTCTCTTAAACAAGGGATCCTTGACACGCAAAAGTGAGATGGATTGTTCCAGCAGATTATCCCCTGTCATATTATAAGTTTAGGTTTAAGAAAATGAGAAGAATTTATCAGTAATGACGCATCCCTTACCCATATATGGGAAGAACTCGTAAGCAACAGCACATGCAGTTCCAGTGAAGAAGAGTTTTAACAACCAACCCACTTTCCTCTCAGCATCTTCCTCAAGTGAAACATCATCTGTAAAGTACATCGATGCAAGTCAGTTATGCACTAGGACTTCCTCATTCATCAAGTTATTAACAGTTTAAAGAAAAAATATTGGTCAATAATGCAAATTCAGAAAAATGTGATTGACGAGATTACCCAACAGAAACATACTACAAATGGCTCATGCATGCTCAAAATTTTAATGAACATCCTGATACCATGGTCAACTTTAGTGCTCTATACCTTGGAAAAAAAAGGGGTCAAAATTTGTCACTGAAAAAGGAAAGGATGGCATGTTACATGCCTAGTTTGTATTTTTATGGAGTGTTTAAGTTTCTCTTAATTCATATTTTGATTTTTAATTGCCAAAAAGAATCATTTTCACTTAATACCAAAGAGCATCAGTTAGGCAGTTAATGAAAAAAGAATGCAAAAGGACCCTGACCTCCATGGATAAGATAGGTTCTGCAGTAAATTTTTTATCTTGTCCTTGTTGTGCAGAACATACACAATAATCTCTGTTTCAGGATTACTGGAAAACAGTCCATGTGATCTTCCAGGACCATAAACCGTTACTACAACAGATTCCAACAAGTGATGCGGGCAAGGTGTCAGCAGTCAAGGAAGCTTTGCAGCAAAAGTCTAACAGCCAACAGAAATTTCTGTAAGTGGAATTTTTTTCCCCTCTTCACAACTAGAAGCCGTGACAACCTGACATGTTGCTAGGACATTCTGGGTGTTTTTAACACTTGAGATGCCTTGGAAGGGTGAACTATAAGAACCCACATATTCCAAGAGAACAAGACCAAATAGATGTATCTTTATTCACCAATTTGAGCTCCCCACAAGAGGACCAAATGTCAACTACCATAAACCAAGGAAAGAAGACAAGCCACCACACTAAGGGCCCTACACCTCTTTTGTATCTTTTTTGTTGAGTATTTTTTTATTTTCTATCTGTTCTTCCATTTGTCCCAGAATCCCTCTGTATTTTCTTGTAATGTACAGATTATGATACTTATTAAAGGTGTGTGCTGGATCTCAACTTTAAGTATTCTTCTAAAAATCAAGGGTCTCCCCTGCTTCCGACTTCAGCCATTAGGGATATTATGGCTAAACCCATCAGAATTCAAATATTTGATCCACAACAGGCATTATATGGCTCTCGAACCTCCTGTATTCTTAACCTCCTCTGCTTATTTTCATTCACCAGATAAGTTATCTTCATTCCTTCCATTTTCTTTTTTTCTTTTCTTTTTTCAAAATTCTTTCAACATCTTTCATGTTTTAACCAATGGTTAAGCTTTACAAGATATATTCTCAATAACACCACCACCCAACTTCTTCAATGGTGAGTGGTAATTTATGCCATGTTCTATCAGTTGGCTCTTACTCCAAACTTCCCCATACAGGGAAAAAATGGTGCTCCATCCATCTTACTTATCTTATTAAAGATGAAGCTATAATATGATGGTTAGATTGTCTCTCTACAAATGCTGCAGAAAGCCTTTGCTCGACACAGTTGAAAAAGTGCCTATACAAGCCTGAGTGGAATAAAAAGAAATAAATGAACAACACAATATTAGGTGAAACAATGTTGGGCACAAAAAAAATACAAAACAAGGAACTGGACTGCCAATCAAGCAATAAGAAAAAGGTTATAACCAACCTACTCAATAGATTCTGGTTGACATAACTTCTCATATACCCCACCCCAATTAGATTTCTGCAGAAGTTGAATTTCAGATTGATTAGTTAAGTGAAGCTCAAATGAAAATGCTTAAGCTCTAATGGTTTACTCTTAAAGTTTCCTCCAATCAAGTTTAGGTAATCATCCCAAAAGAAAGTAGGCTCATAGAAATATTTCAAAAAATACAACTAATAGAGATTTTTGACAAATTGTGTGGAAACTAGATTAAAAAAATCACAATCTAGATGCCCCACAAACTTCATAGGAGCATTGATCTGCATCAAAGTGGGATTACAGTGGTATTATAGTGGCAATCATACAAAGCACTCATGTCACATCTTCACATTTAACAAAGACTAAACACTGCAAGAAGCTCCAACAATCCAGTAACAATAAGAAGTTAAAGCAAATTAAAAGCACGTACCCAGAATGCCATGAAGAAATCATCCAGCCCTCAGAGTGAATGAAATTATTAAAAAATAAGACTGAATTTAAGTCCATCCAACAATAAAAATTCAATGTGAACATAGTAAAGGTATAAGTAAACCCAACATCTTCTTAAGAAAAAAAACAGATATCAAGGTCAACCAGATGGTTTTAACTTAACTTGGGGAACATTTATTCTAGCCAAAGTCCCACAGAGAAACAAACTGAAGTTTTGTTACTTTGGCAACCGAATGCTGATACAAGAGGAACACATTAGGCATGTACTTGAGTGAAAAACATTAGAAACAATATCAAATTGATTAGGAGAATCAGTTTGGGAGTGAACGTCATGGTGAGAGCGGTCTACTTCTTTTCTGTTTGTTTGTTTTCCGGTCAAGTGATGATCTTTCTTACATGACATGGGTTCTACTTGGATACCAGAAGCTAGTCTTTACCATACAATCTCATTGTTGCCTTCACGACAGCGCAACAAAAGATTTTCATTGCCAGTTGCCATAGTAACTAACCAAATTATTCGCTGAGACACTACTCGACAATAACTAATCAAAATTCAAATGAATACGTGAAGTTGCCAAACTAACAATCATATTGGGCAATTCATTCAGAATCTAATTCAATAGAAATCGAAGAGCAAGATCAAATTTAATGACCTCTTTCATTGACCGAAGAGAAGCGCCGCGATAAAGCGGTTCTGACATCACCTGTTCCGCTCCGTAACTGCGGCCAAACATCAAACACTAAGGAGAATGATCGAAACGCTAATGATTAAAGACTATTAACCGAGATGGAGGTATCTTCAGCTGGGGTTTAAATAGAGCGCTTACGATGTGGTGGAATGGAAGATTAGGGGGTCCGAGGACGTCGGAGCGCCACCGCGAAATCCCGGCAGAAGACGGAAGATGGTAGAGGCGGGGCGGCGGCGCCCGGGGCCGGCAGTGGTAGTACGACGGGAGACGACGGCGGTGTTGGCCTCCGGAGGCCGGGAGATTAAACCCCTCCGCCCCGACGAGGGGAGCCCTCGGAGCGAAAGCCTCGGCATCCCCCGGTGCAGACCGACGAGAAACCAGACGGCGCGGAGTCCGCCGCATCGATTTATAGCACGGTGCTGCGGCTCGACCGGTCGACCCAGGCCTCACGTGATTGATTGGTCCAGGACTGGTCCAAATTTCTAGATTCATGGGTCCGGTTAGCCATGAGTTATATATATATATATATATATATATATATATGTATGCATAAAGCTCACGTTTTTTATCAGTCAGCACTAATTTAATTCTCAAAGTCTGATGGCATAGTTTGAGGCAGGTTCATCGGAATGCAAATGGATTGTGGCCACTTTCTTCGAAGAGATGGTTGAATTGTTTAATCTCTGGCCCTTGGTTGAAGAATGTTTTTTTTTTTAAAATCATACTTTCTGTTTTATATGAATGGTACTGCAATTAATAAGAAATTCAAGGACATAAGAGCATTAATAAAAACTTAAAAGCATAGAATGATAGGTTTGAATGATTGAAATTGAAGCTATATTTTTTTAAAAAAAAAAATATTAAAAAAGTAGGGTAACTAAATCTTGAAAGAAGCATGAGAAGGTTTGTGTCTTTATCAAGCTTCAAGCTTTAACTGTTTTGCTAGGATGTAATTAGATAATTATCAAGCACATCTCTAATTTAGTGTATATAATGCTAAGAGCTTAATTTTTGCTTAAGGATATTCAAAATTTGACTACTTTTACCGCTTTCAAAGTGACTTATGTATTCATAAAGATTAATGATGAGGAAGACCGGAAAGCTACTTATGGTAGTTTGTTTTATATTTTTATGAAACTAGCTATACTAGAATGATGTAATATTATCATTATTTGCTTTAAAATAAAAAAAGTTCAAAACTATTTTTGAAGGATAAACTTAGGTCTAATTTTATAAGTGTAGACCAATTAGTTCTCTATCTCTCTTTCTTTATCCTTATATAATATTTAAATAAAAGATTAGGTAACTTTGAGAAAATGAGAGAAAGATGAGACTTTGCTTAGGTTGTTATTAGAGTCATAATGGCAGTTAATACATAGATAATATTTTTGAATTAAACTTTGCTCAAATTTTGAAAGAAACAAAGTTTCAATTAATAAACGTATGCATAAAAAAGCTATAATATTCTGAAAATAATTTTATATTGAATGATTTTTTTGTAAAAAAAAAAGCTTATAATTTAATTTTATTTGCTATCAATTAACTTATACTTGCACAACTTTGGGTTAAAACTTGGATTCAAATATTTATGGATCTTGGGGTGCAACTATTTTCTATATCTTGGGGAGGTTTATGAGCAGAAATAAATTGGAACCCAAGTCCCTGCCGTGTGAGTCCATTGCATATAATATGAAGTACAAACCACTTAGACTGCAGAGTTAACACAAGTTAAATCCTGATGGCCACCCAGCCCATGATCCATTATTTATCTGCAAATTCCACAATACCCATGTCACAGCTACAACCCTTCTATCTACCTAACAAAGGACCAATTACCTCAGCATCCATTGAACCATCACTAGCTTCCTCCCCTAAGTCTCTGTCTTCTAGAATCAATGTACAAATATTCCTCTTGTTGCTCCACCAATGACTCTTGCACCTTGCAACCCCATCACATGGTCGCAAGATCACAAACAAATCCAACATATGCCCAGATGCCGCCAGTGATACCTCCTTAAGAAACCAAGGCTATGAGATCAGCTCCTTAAACATATAGGATGAATCATTGTGATGCATGGGGGAGAGCTTGAAGCTTTTGTTAACGTTAGGCCGTTTCCACGCCAACGTTATTAAAAAAAAAAAAAAAAAAACGTAAAAAAATGTTTGTTCAAACGTTCGGCCGTTTGAAAATAAAACGGCCGAACGTTCGGCTGTTTTTAATAAAAAAATAAATAAATTCCCTAGCAATTAAAAAAAAATGTTTGACCGTTTAAAAAAAAAATCTATAAATAGGGTTTCAAAGGTTAAAAATTTTAAGGTAGAACCACAACAAGTTTTTTGTTTCTACATTTCATTTTTTGTTTCTTCGAATTGTGTTGAAGATCGTTGTACCTTGGAGGAGGGTTGAGGTCCAAAGTTCTTCGCACGAGAAGCGGTTCTCCTTTAGGGCTGTGGTTGAAACCGCCTCCCATGCCTGACTTTTAACTCATTCTTATTTGAGTTTTCATTTTCTACTGAATATAATTAGCCACTCACACACTACTGATTTATTTTTATATATAAATATGCATTGATATATTGCAAAGATGAAGAGATAAATTTATTTTTATTTTTAAAATTTATTTTGTTACTTAATAATTAACAATCTAAAGGAGAACCGTTTGCAAATTAATATATTTATTTACATTGTATATTTAATATATATTTAATTTTCTTTCACTTGTATGCATGTGAACTTCTCTGTTTGCACCAAAATGGCTCTCGAACATGCTTGCTGGGAGCAAATTTTTTCATGTGTGTGTATAGGTAATATTGGAACATGGCAATGTGAAAACAAAATACTCATATTCCAGTTGCCTAGGTGTATAAAAAGAAGCGTTAATTATGTACTTGGAAAGATGCTTTCATGTGTATAAAAAGAAGCGTTAATTATGTACTTGGAAAGATGCATGCTTTCATTATATATGGTTATCTTTTTAAATTACTGTTATGAGTACACATTTTATAAATCCAAAAAAAAAAAAAAAAAAGATGTCATAAACTTAAATCCCTTATCTCATCTCAAAGATTGCGTAGGGTGGAAACAGAAAAACAGAGAAAGAGTCGTTCTTGTGTGAGTTACTCACGTGAACTAACAGGAAAATGGCCATCATGAAAGCACCTCTTAACATGTTCTTATTATGTCATAGTGCATGGCCCATGTTGCTTTTCTGTCATGGCATCTCCAGATCGCTCCCCATTACTGTGTGGGTTTATGGCTGGTAGGATAAGTTGACAAAACCAAGTGGCTAGGAAGTCTACCTGGTTGGGTTATTTATAAACCAATTAAGAAGACAAGTTCAAATTAATTTCAGTCTAGTTGGATATTTGTGATGGGTTGGCCATAAACAATTTTTTTTTCCACCTTTATGGTGATCTATTGCTACCATCCTTTAGCCACTATCAATTACATAGCTAACTCCTCAGCTTTATCTAAAGCTGAGAAATTGTAAATGCTTTAAACTTATGAATATAGATAGGGGCACATTTTCTGATATTTTATGGCAAAGGATAGTTTTGTTATGTCATTTTTTAGCAATTCCAGAAAAAATTCTCTATTTCCTTTATTTTCAATTACTAAAGACATTTTGAGAAATACATAAAAATGAGTTGGAACATAAGAGCAAAAACTGTTAGAGAACCTGCAGACTGGGTAAATGTTTTCTGTATTGTGGAGTTTTTCACCATAAGTTATGCATTACGTGCCACAATTATTTGTGTGCATGCTCTTGCTGATCAAAATTGATTTATCTAACTGGATAGCCTTGTAACATTTTTTGTATCTTTGGAAGTCATAGAACATGTATCTACATCCACCTGTCCATAATTTTTTGCTGCACATTGAGGGATATAGTGATACTAATTGGGTAACAGATAAATTCGATGTTAAGTCCACCACTGGGTATCTCTTCCTTTTAGGAGGAGCTGCAGTATCTTGGGGCTCATGTAAACAAACTATAATCACTAGAAGTACTCTAGAGTCTGAGCTAACAGCTCTTGACACTACTTGCACTGAAGCACAATGGCTGAAAGACTTAATAAATGATATAGATATTCTTTCACCAAATATTTCTCGAATTTGTTTAAATTATGATTGTAGAGCTCTGATTGATCTGTTAAATCAACAGATATCCAATAAAAAGATGAATAATCATATCCTGATCAGGTATAAATCTATAAGAAATAAAATGAAAGAATCAATATCACTGCAGTTTGTAAGATCTAAACATAATTTGGCAAATCTTTTAACCAAAGGCCTTTCGAAGGCTGCGGTGTTTGAGACATCGAGGGGGATGGGGCTTAAGCCCATATTTTAGTCACCAGAGTGGACCCCTACCGTCATGGCAACCCCATGGTTAAGGTTCAAAGGGAAACGATCTCTGAGGTGATATTTGGAAGCACCGCTTTAGGAATCTGTCTCCATCCCATCCCTATGGTGTGGTGGTTTATTGTGACGGTTAGGTTGAGCATAGCTCTTAATAAATCCAAGGCTGTAAATTCAGCAAGGTATGATTCCGTTGCACATACCCTTGGAGGATTTACCTTAGTGAGAGTAGTCGTGAGGCCGCGACTATGGGACCGGGGCGAATCCCTAATAACTCTCATGAAAATCAAGGCAAGCGCATGGCCTAGATAGCGCTAACCCGCATTATGATCAGCTCATCTTCATACTGTGTGTATTTTATACTAAATGCAAGTTCAAACCTAGAAGGTACTTGCACTAAGCACAGTAAATTTTAAAGTTTTGAAATTGCTTATTAAATTTAATTTATTTGGTTATTATTCCTTTGTTTTTATTTTATTTTTTTTTGTGGGGGATTGTTAACGTTCGGCCGTTTCCACGCCAATGTTATTAAAAAAAAAAAAAAACGTAAAAAAAATGTTTGCTCAAACGTTCGGCCGTTGAAAACAAAACGGCCGAACGTTCGGCTGTTTTTAATAAAAAATAAATAAATTCCCTAGCAATTAAAAAAAAATGTTTTGACCGTTTAAAAAAAAAAATCTATAAATAGGGTTTCAAAGGTTAAAATTTTAAGGTAGAACCACAACAAGTTTTTTGTTTCTACATTTCAATTTTTTTTTTCTTCGAATTGTGTTGAAGATAGCTGATTGACGTTCGTTGAGATCGTGCCGTCGTTCGCGGCGAACGTAGGAGTTCAGGCTCTCGGGTAGGAGTTCAGGCTCTCGGGTTGTACCTTGGAGGAGGGTTGAGGTCCAAAGTTCTTCGCACGAGAAGCGGGCCGGTTCTCCTTTAGGGCTGTGGTTGAAACCGCCTCCCATGCCTGACTTTTAACTCATTCTTATTTGAGTTTTCATTTTCTACTGAATATAATTAGCCACTCACACACTACTGATTTATTTTCATATATAAATATGCATTGATATATTGCAAAGATGAAGAGATAAATTTATTTTTATTTTTAAAATTTATTTTGTTACTTAATAATTAACAGCTTTGCAGTTGCTAGGCCAATAATAAAAAAAAAAAATTGGAATCTTGTTCCCTGTACTTCGATAAGAATATGACTGGTTCCAAGTGGGTGTTCAAAACTAAGCTACTGCTTGTTGGCAGCATTGAAAGATTAAAAGCTCGCCTTGTTGCAGAAGCTTCAATCCACTTCCTGTCTTTAACTTCACTTACAGAGAGACATTTTCTCTTGTGATGATGGACCTGCAAGCGTTTGTAGTGTTCTCATTGTGTCGACGATAGGATGTTCACCAACTTGACGGTGAAACACACTCCATTTTAGATTTCTAGGTGAACTTAATCTTCGTGGAGCAATGAAGAGTCACAGAAGGCATGCAGTGGTTTTGACTCATAGGCACACCATGGCCCTGTCTTCCCTCAAAACCTTTGACCTTCTCATCCATGAGGCTTGAGAGGATCAATGGTCAAGGACCACCAAGCTTATAGGGAAGGCTTTTTCCCTCTATGCTGAGCTATTGGACTGCTCCAAATCAATTGAATTATATCCACATGAACCGTTCAAGCCCAGTTGTAACTATTTGAATTGCCAGTTTGAATGTGTTCTAAGGTACAAGTGCTCATTTGGCCTAGCCGAGGGCAAGAAACAAACTATGTTTCTGCGAGCAATATTGGTAGTAGACCATCCAAACCCTCGTTTGAATGCGTGTTTGTCTTGCATTGGACGCAGACCTACAGATGACTCAACCTGGACCCCAATGCATAGAGTTAGACCATTCTTGCATTGACCGAGTTTGCATGACCCAATGGGCCTTAAAAAGTTTTGATAGATTCAAATGATGCAACCTAGCTTGAATTTGAATGCATTGAGTTTGGTTGGGTTTTGCTTGGATAGATCAGACCTAAGTGATCCAATTAGTTGCACTCAAAACTATCTAGCTTTTGGACATGCATGGATGCATTGACTTGGTCTGGATTGTGCTTAACTTTTTTGACCTAGTGGGTCTAAAAAGCATTTCATGGATCCAACCTAGTTAGGTTATGGCTTGAATACCAACCTAAAATCTTGACTTGAAATTTCATTTTCAAAATATGCATTACAAGATGGAAATATGCACATGATTGTTACTTCAGTCATGAAAACTGGAACGTTTGGTTCGAGATTTTAGTGTTTGCAAACTTTGCTTCCAAAGGTTGGAGGTGAAACTCCGAATAGGCCTTTGGGTTCATGCTTTGAGATGTTGGGTAATGGGCCAATGGTCATGAAAACTCTAATGGGCCTTGAAAGCCCATTAACCCCTTATGTATGTGAATGAGAAATTGCGGGAACATTTAGTCCCACATCGGAAAGAACAAGGAAGGAAGGTTCACTTATATGGAAACCTCCTCCTTAAGCTTGTGTTCCTTCGGCTCACCATAGAAGGAGAGCTTGAGGGTGATGCAAAGCATCACCCTCGTGCACTCGCACTCGCACTCGCACGCGCACGCGCACACACGCGCGTGTGCGAAGGGTGCAGGGCGCTTTGTAGGCGCACTTTGATCAACGGTTGACCATCAGGACCGTTGATAAGGCGTCCCTTCGATCAAATGATAAGTCAATCGAACCGTTGATGATAAGGCGTCCCTTCAATCAAACGGTTGTAGATAAGTCATGTGAAAGACTTATCTGATAACGTGATCATCAGATCACAATTATGAAAGGGCTTATCTGATCTTCAGATCTTCAGATCACAGCCATGAAAAGGCTTATCTGATCACATGATCTGAAGATCACGATGGGCTTATCAAACATCCTCTGATCAAAAGAATTCGAATTAATTTAATTCGTAAGGTTGCTTCCAAGGGGCTAAGGTTGCTTCCAAGGGCATAAGGTTGCTTCCAAAGGGCATCAAAAAAACTATAAATAGTACTAAAGACCCTCTCATTCCAATCATCCAATTATCCATTCCGAATTGAATCAAATTCAATTCAGTTCTTCCACTCTCTTAGGCATTTGCATACTTTCCTAAGGATAGTATAGCAATAGTGCATCAAAAAGAGTTGCATTGGTTCGATTATTTTGGTGAATTGTAGTGCTGCTTCATCAAAAGGAGACTGTTGTATCCTGGGAGACAATCGTCATACTGACCGTGAGCACCATTGCGGGACGAAATTGTCTTAAGGACATAGAGTATAACTCTAGCCTCAGTCTGATTCAAGTAGGTAGCCACCATCTGCCACACAATACCAGCCAACATGAGAAACAATCTTGCCTAGGGTATTGGAGGAAGGCTTGTAAGGACTTAAGCAAGCATACGTTTAGCTAAAGATCTTAGTTATTTCACTAGAGCCAATGGCTCCAAATAATAAGTTTAAATTACTTTCCTAAATCTTTTCAAATAGTATTAGAGTTAATACATAGCCTGCAACTCCACGCTCGATTAGGGGACACCATAGCACTAACCCTTTTGGGGTTAATCATGAGTAGATCTTAATATTTCTGATTAAATTTGATCTTTTTCATATAAAAAATGTTAGAATAAAATACAAAAAATATGTGAGAGCTCATTTAAGTATGCTTAGTCTTATATTGGATATACATTGAAGAATCTTAAATATTGGAGTAGGGCCAAAAATCTCAGCCAACAACATTCTGGCTACCAGTGAGATCTCAAAGTCATTGAAAATGACATCAAAAGTTTGTTGGAGGTTGTCTATTTGTGTCTCCTCGATACCAATGTTTTATCTTATCCTAGTTTTAATTTCTATGTGCTTAATCCAAGCCATATATGTATGGAAGATTGTTAAGCTTGACATACATTATCAATGCATTCACTAATAGCTTATGTTTTTGGAGATTGTCGGTGAGTTAATGTAGTAATGAAGCCTGCTCAGTCCACAATCCATATGTATGAGGACCAATATAAGTATGTATTTGGTCCGATATTAATAGTGCATGGAGGAGATCATGAATACTTAAGTAGAATTAAGGATCTCCAATAATAACTTCTAAACTAAAAATCTATAACTAGCCTTTTGGCTAAGATCTAAGGTGTCATGATATTAGTCTTAATGTATAAATCCCATAATGTATAAATGAACTTAACTAATAACAATGAACTATTTACTGATTTAAACAAATTCAAATATAATGTCAATAACTAAAAGTTCACATAGGATGTTAAAATCAAACACTAAATGTTCTTGAATCAGAACTAAACTGGCTCAAACTCACCAGACTTCATAGGGACTGTAGGTGGCGTCTCCAAGTTATCGAATTATTGAAGTCGTCACTTGAGTTGCTGTTCTGCTTGCAGGGGCCTGGTAGGATTTTATCTAGCCCAACTGGGGCCAATGGGACTACATCTATTATAACCTATGATCTGCTCTTTCTGGAGAGGAAAAAGAAAAGAGAGAAGGACATTTTGAGTTTGAGAGAATCTCTTCCTATTTTCCTGCTTTTATACAATCATTTTGCAAATGAAGTGTTGCACAAACCAACATGGCCAGAAATCCCAATGACAGTGGCTTACAGCAACCCTCAACAGTACACCTTCAATTGGAGAGCACAAGCAGATCCTTTTGTTGATGCTAGTCCAGAACAAATCAGATGTGATGACGGTAACAAACAGTGGGAATTTTCCACATGCTCGCTAACATAAGAACATTTTTATCTTTGTGAAAAGATCCAAATGCCCAAAGTATTTTCCATTGCACATTGGCTTTGAGTTGCTTAGAATGATATCAAATATCACTATGGACAAATAAGATAGGCTTATTGCTGCAGCTACCAATTATATCAACATAATCAAATAGCACATTTGGTATTTGATTATGTTCAGGACAAAAGATCATGGTTAAGTTTGAACTGTGGGGCCTTAGGTTCAGCCCTTGTCTCAGCAACTAGGCGCTTTGGCATCTACTGAAGCCTGCCTCCAATGCAGAAGATTTGCAGAGATCTTCTTGACACTCTTTGATAGTCAAATCCAAGTGGGACAACACTTCTTTTCGTGGATACTTATTTGAGCTTCATTATTGATGAAAATCGGTTTAAAAGGTTGATAGGGAATTCTGATAGGTTGACAACCTGCCAAAAGATTCAGGATGCTTGGTAGGCCTTTTGTTTTATAAGCTGTAAAAGTTCTTCTAATTTGGTTGTACAAGTATTCAAAGTTATAACAAAGAGACGTATCATCTTATAAAGACTGTCTCTTATATCTCAGACCAAGATTTTTTCTTGATGTTGTTGAAGGTCCCATGGTATGCAACCTCCATAGTACTAGTAAACCAAGTCCTGAGGAGCTAAAAAGCAATGAAATAAACACTATAACCCATAGAGACTTCTGATCAAAAATTAAAAAAGAAAACAGCTGATGAAATAGTTTGCAATTCAACATGCGATCACAAGGTTTTCTTCATAATGAGAAGATAGAAAAGGCGAAGGGATCAGTGCATTCTACCACAAAGTGTTAGACAAAACATGTTTCGCAGAGGTTCCGGACCGACCAACACTAGGAGATGAGTAAGAATGATTGATCGCTTAAAAACAATTGCAATTTCCATAGGAGCAAAAGAACAAATAAATTCAGAAACAGACTGATGATTTAGCTCCCAAGGCTAAATCTTCATTGGATCAGATCAGTACAGCTAAAAAAACATTTGAGCATGGTCATTCAACGCTCATAAGACCTGCAATATCTCTCAATAGCAAAACATGCACATTTACTTCAAACAAAATCTGATGGAAGTCCTGAAGACTGAAATAGAATCCATGGAGATTTGACTCCTCTATACACAGAAATAATAAACTGAGAGAAGAAAACAAGAGAAGAGCAGAAATTAGAAAAACTAAGCATGCAAAATAAGTTAATATCAATTCAATCTTAGAACTCTCTCAAATCAGAAGAGCGAGACTGATGTCTCATCCCCCAGTTGTAATGTGCTTGCCGACCTGCCAAACTTCTTCAAAGACACTCCTGAGGCAGAGTTCGACATGTCTCCAGATCTCCTCCTAAGCATTTGCCTCATTCCATCAGCTACTTGAACTGCTGGATTGGATTTGAATTTCCTGCAGAAAGACATATGGGCCTTCACAGCCTCCTCCACCTCATGAACCTTTCTCCTGCCCCTGCTCACTTCGTCTCTCACTGCCTCAGAACAAAGCCCACACAACCATACGCCATCAAATTTAGCCTTCACACCACTTATGTAATCCTGGGTGCAGTCCTCTTGCAGCCTGCAGCACTCACACGTCACGGACTCGACTTCCATGCTTGATATTGATGCCTGCTTAAGCGGGCTAATGATCATGTGATATAAGGTGTTATATAGGAAAAGTTAGTAGCAGCAGTGATGGCCTAATGGGAGTTATGAATGCATTTTTGATGGCATGGGGACTGGCAGAACTGGAGTTTTGGTGGAAGTGGTGGTGATAACCCTGAAGGCTATAAGAAGTTGATTGTGTTTGTTATGTCATGGGTTATGTCATGGGAGAATGGTAGGCTTGAGGAGTGAAGGCTTGTGTTGGAGTTTTTATGGTTGGAGGGCATGGAAAGGTATTTATTAAGAGAGATCGGCCACAATTTACTCCATGCTTTAAGGGAAGGAAATGAGACAAGGTTAGTTGAGGGGATCTCATGGTTGGTCTTTTCCTTAAGTTTAAAATTTGGCCGACTTGCTATCGGGCAGGGTCAGAGTTGGAGAATTGGATTCTCCCTACCAACTAAATAACACCTGTTTTGTTGTCCTTTTGAGCAAAAGAACTTGTTCTATTGTCGGTTATAGTGATTATTTTTGCACTGATTGACAAGGTCCTCATTGGGTTTCATTGTTGTGGATTAAACAACTTCCTCATTAGAGTTGCCTTCATCTGTTGAACCTTGGCTTAGTGCTCCAATATAAAGGTATTAAAGGTCTGTATTAAACCAATGACTAATTTTTAGCAGGGTAGTTTAAATTATAATTGGACTTTAAATTTAGATAAGAATGCCAGACAAATGATCTTTGCTTTCAAGGTAACTAAAGCAAATTCTTTGCACTATTTTCAATCAACTAATGTAAGATCAACACTGGATAATAACTTTAAAGTCCACTCGGTCGATGTGTACATTCTGGAAGTGATTGAGAGGAATAATTTCTCTTCTAACTGAAAAAAAGTAGGAATATTTTCAGAAACAAGCGTCTGGAAATTTTTTTTTTTTTTTTTTTCCAGTGGTTCCAAATAGCACCTTTTTGATGTTCGAGGTAATGGATCCGGTCTCAGTGAGGAAAGCAGATCAAACTATTTAGACTGTTAAATATGCAGTTTTACAAATATTCTGGAGCAAAAGAGTATAAATCAAATTGACTGTTGAATCTGGATTGATCTGAAAGAAATCAGTCTTGGTATATAGTTATAAGACTCATAAACCAAGGAAAAGAAAATAGACATTTATTTAGTTAGTAGTCTACAACTCCATTTGCACACAAAGAGGGTTGCACTTGCACTTTTATTATTTGTTCTGAAATGAGGGTTTCCTTGACTGGATAAAGTCATCCAATTCCTATACTGAACTTGGAGTAACCTTTTCTAATATCAGAGATATAGCGTTCAATATTTTCTTGTTTAATGAATGGAAAACATTTGTATTCATTATGCAAACAGATCCCAAGAAATCATGCATTATAAATTTTAATAGCCAAACAAGATGACCTACTTATTGTGTTTTCGTTAGAAGTTACTCTTGGGCACCATGGTCTAAGGTTCCTTTAAAGATGCAGGTAGGTTTGGTTACCAAACTTAGGTTTCTAGCTTAGTTCTGTAAATTTTGATTGGTGTATGAACATTGAACCATGTGCATTTCATATCTAGGCTTTGGTCATGGTAGACAACTCTGTCTCCTCTTGATATCAAAAGTGGTTGATTGCTCAAAAAAAGACATCTAATGAAGTAGATATGGTTGCTTACTACTTCATACATGACCTGATTGAGATAACATCATTGTCATGCCTGAACTAACATAATAAAAAGCTTGCTCCTAGAACTGATGGAAATGTCGGTCTTTAAGCTCATCAAGATGCTATGGTTTTCAAATCGACGCTACTTCATTACCAAAGATATGGAAAAAGCCTCATGCTTGAGTTGAATTGGTAATGTAAGCTGGACCTATTACTCTAGATTGTGAGCCCAGATTGGGTGTCTTAATTTGTAACCAAGATGGTGTTGGCTTTTTGATCATGTGCATTGTTGAACCATCTCAAGTATAATACGGTCGGCCTAAGATGACATATCCAGCTTTCCACCATCACTAAATGCTTGATTCTTGTGGCTGAGGTCATGCCTTCTTTAAATGAAGTAAACGATCCCATGTCCCTTCAAACAAAGCCTAACATGTCTTGCTTATTTTCAATGAGGCCACATGATAACCAAATATAGGCAAGATATCACACAACTTGAACTACAATCGATCAAAGGCAAACTGGGCCACCTTGTTCTTTTCTCAGTGGTTATACAGCATGCAATCCAGAAGCAGGCATTGGCCAAGCTCGAGGCTCCCTCTGTGCTCATTTCAGGCACATGTCCCTTCCCTGCCTGTTCTCAATCATTTCCATGTGAGTCCTGTCTAAGGTCATGGCAGCTGTTGTTGGTTTACAGTGATTTGGCACTCGTGGACTGGTTTGGGTCATGTCTAGAAAGGGACAATGCATTACTTTGGAAGAGTCTTCTCAGTGCTAGACCATGTATGGGCTCATGCCTGCTCCTTCGAAGCATCATGCTATCAGATCCATAAAGAATGGAAAAATGAGCTGATAGAAAACAAAGTCTAAAGCTCTTTTCTACATAGATTACATAACCTATAATATCTAGTGGTTGTTTCCTACATTGGGTGATTCATGCACTGCAATGGCAAAACCCAAATGGTGACCATTTTCTTTTTGAAGTCTAATTCGTTTCCCTATGATAAGCCACATAAATGTTTAGAGCCTATGATCAGCATCCTATCTCAATCATCTAGCTTCTCATTATTTTAATAGGTTTAGACCATTTCTTCATTGAAATTTGCTGTCATCTCTCATTTCATCATAAATCTAGTGGCTTTACATCCATTGTCCATGGCTCAATGATTGCTCACATGGGTGTTGTTTGAACCTGCCAACCATGATGTCATATTGGTAGACTCTAACATTATTCAGTGATATTTTAATATCCCCCACATGTACCTCCACATGCTCTTGCACTAAAAAACATAGAACTGTACCCAACTCAATCAAGTCATGCATTGCTCACTCCAATCATTTGCCCAGTTATACCACAATCTGCCATATGATCTACAATATACCAAGATTCTAATCTAATCAACATCCTTTCCATACCTACCTACTTACAAACCTACCTACCTACCTACCTATCCATCCATCCGGAGTCATTTTTAAATTGGTATCTTTTGACACCGATTTTAAAATAAGAGGATAAAAAACAAAGATATTGTAGAAATGGTGTTAAAGTGAAGAACGCCATTTCAAATGGTATTTTTCACTTCACTTCACCCCCTCTGCTCCACCCCGTCAGCACTGACGGGGTGGAGGGCCGCATAAAAATCTCCATTTCAGTAGTGTAAAAATTGCCACTTCAAGTGACGATTTCTCTCGCTACTCGCACGTTACATTGCTGAAAAATATAAAAATTTATTTAAGATCCATTTAAACCTTTCCAAAGGAGAGGCTTGCGACATGCATTGAAGTGACCTTATTCTAATCCGCAAATAAATCTCTTTCGAAAACGAGCCCCTCAATAAATCCCAGTAACCCCCTCGTAACTCCGACAAGAGAAATCGCCACTTCTAGTAGCGATTTCCATGCGGCCCTCCGCCCCATCAACGCTGACGGGTGAAGCAGAGAGGGGTAAGTTGGAAGTAAAAAATGTCATTTGAAATTACGTTTTTTACTTTAATACCATTTCTATAATATCTTTGTTTCCCACCCCATTATTCTAAAACCGATGTCAAAAGACATGGTTTAAAAAATGACTCTATCCATCCATCCATCCATATATGCTTTTGTATCTTGTCATTTTATCACAGGTACATGATGTCCGTTGATTTCACTGAACATTTCAGTAATGTGGACCTAGAAATATCACTTTACACCTTTGGATTGATGAATTATGATAAACCCTAGAGGATGTAGGGTCTAAACAATGTATTAATTAAATTTAATATATGAAGGAAAAGCAAAAGTTTTATACGGCTGAAAGTTCATGAAGATATGCAAACACGTCAAAGAGTGAAGGAATAGAACTTTTATGCATAAATGCATGACTAGTTTGCCGGAGCATTTGATTTAGGGAAGTCGTATTTATCATTAATCTTAAATACAAGGCATTATATATCACCTAGCTTAAATGATCATGTGTAACACAATACATATTATTGTTGCTACTGTTGTTGTTGTCGTCATATCATTTTTTTTCACTTTTTTTTAAAATTATTTTTAGTTCTTGAGATTAGGAGTTAATCTTCACCTTCTACTCTATATCCATCCCACCCCTCTAAAGGGTCGGTGCCAACCGGAATCAAACTTTATCACTCCCTTGACAAAATGGCAACAGGTGACATTGTTGGAGGAAAGCACTCAAAATTTTCTTTTCTTTTATAAGACACCTTCATGTCTGCTGAGAACGGTCGAAGACTTGAAAATCTCTCAACGATGACATGATGAATTCGGTGACTTTGGCATCACCAAAGAATAGGTTCACGTCTAAAAAATTAGGCAATAAATAAGCTACATCAAGGACATCGGGCAAAATATTTCTGCTGGACCTTCCAAGTACTGGCTGTCTCCCTCATCAATTTGGTTAAAGTCCTTCATAATGAGTGTGATTAGCTGTGGTGGTACTTAATTTACATGGGCATTCACCAAGTGTTCTCTTTGAACTTTCTTGAGGAAAAAAAGGAAGATTTGAACTGACTCATTAAAGGTAATTCCATTGCTCCTTCAGTTAATCTATAGCATGCCGATCATGATCACAGAACATGCCAAATTCAGTTCTAAGCAGAACATCACTGGAATTTAGTTAAAGCGGAACCCAAGAAAGCTTCATTAGAACCAGTCACCTTTCCTCCTAAACAAAGGCAATGTAAGGTCATCCGTGATCAGAAGAAGTTCAATATGCTATGCAGCTCACAATGGATGACAACAGGAAGATGGCAACATGTAAACCAGGAGGATCGATTCAACTACTAATCAAGTACCACAGTGTGGAGCTTTGCATCAATCAGTTATTATGCAGGACAGTTATGGTTCTCTTCATGGTAGACATGACAACTATGTATGCTCCTGCCAGATCATTCCCTCAACGTTAAAAACATCACTCTTATTCTCACATACAGCCAAAAGCATTACAGCAAAAGCTAAAAACTAATTCCAGTTGATTTGTTGCCGTTACTGCTCCTGCAAAATGGTGGGAAAGGTAATTGCAGATTTCATGACCAGATAAAGCTGTTTCTCCTCTCTTTTTTTTTTTTTTTCCCTGCTGATCTGTGTGTTTAAGCACAGAGTAGGTCGTCATATGAGAGGACGTGCCAGGGCCATACTTCCTTTTTGGATAGTATATGGTGCTGCCATTCTTCAAGCACTATATGTTTGAGGGATCAACTCAGATTTAAAACCCCCATTTTTCTGCAGATGGCTGAATTGGTGGTGTGCCTGAAAGCAGTTTTATTTTAAAACCAAGCATACATCCATCTGGTTCAACTGGGTCATGTTGGGGTTCTTGAAGGAAGAAGAAAAAGGAAAAAAAGAAAAAGAAAAAAAAAAAGGAAAAAGTACAGGGCTGGTTGGGACATTTTGTCCTCTGTTTGGTGGTGTATATGGAAAGAAAAAGTAAGAATTTTTTGATTTGAAGATAAAATAAAGGTTTTGCTGATTGAAAACGTGGAGATGCTGAAGTCATTTTTTTTATCTGTAATTTCATGGTCTCAATAAAATTATCATGGGTTTATCCCATCTTTTTTTCCTCAAAAAAATCCGATCACCTTATGAAATTCAGCCAATTAATATTTAAGTAGAGAAACAAAAAAATTCCTTACGATATGACCAACTTCCCCTTTTTCACAAGACCTACAACCATGTGGCTAGGCAACGAATATGAACATATGAAAGCCCTAAAATCCCTAACATTAAATGTAATTCTTACATAATATTAGAGAAACTTGACCAGAGAATTATGAGAGCTTCCAAAAATGAAATCTTCCATTTCGTATGATTAAAGTCGAACTGCTACAAAATGAGGCCGAAATTTGTATTTCTATACGTACATGGTTTGATTGGATTTTCCTACCTTGCTGCAGCCCTTCAGATACTATCTAGCAAGCAGCACTATAATACTTCAGCCAGCGGATGCATGAATCTGATCACTGATGTAGCTGTCAATTGAACTGCCCCAGGTCTCCTATGAGGAAATGGGCGTACTCCACTTTTTGCTCAGGGGTGTGAAACGAAAATCTAAACTGACTTGCGATCTCTCTAATCGATGATCAGCTGCAAGAAATTTAACCATTGCAAGACGATTGAAATGGCTGGTGATCATGCCAAACTTGGACAATTTAAAACATCAACAATGAAAATGGCTTCAGTGTTTTTTTGCCTGTCCAATATCTGCATTCTCGGCATCTGGATTATCCTCTGGTAGTAGGCGAAGGAGAGGAAGAGGCAGCAAGGAGCTGAGATTGCAAATAACAATCAAGATTGCCAAGCTGCCAAAGCTGTCTTTGGTGACCCCTAGAAGTTGAGTCAGCCCAGCACCCAAAAGACCACCAGTGACACTGCCTCCGTTTGAAATGGACATCAGGGTAGCAAACAATGTGGCTTCCATACCAGAGGGACATAATCTTGCAGCTAACACCAAAACAGGCATGAATGAAGCCTGCAAAATGGTTCATGTTTCTTGATCATTCATTATCTGGCAAGATGAAAATACTGCTGGTAGTTGAAACAGTAATGAAAATGATAACTAACAAAAGCATAAATAAAGACCAGATCTGGTGTTATAATATCAGTTAGCCAGATGAAAGGTTTATTTTTTTGCTTTTCCTGAAAAAGTCATGTCATTGCATCGTGTGCGCATTTACTTTTTACAAAATTACATAAGCTTTTCCTAGGTTCCTTTACTTTTCAGCAACAGCTCTAGTTGTCTCAAGGCATGTATTAAGATCTATTGAACATCAACCTGGCAGTATGTGTTTGACTTGTGCTTCAATTCTCCAGATCTAACATATTCCATAACTGATTACTACATAATCTACACGAACTTTTCAATCTCAGTGAGTAATGACATATAAATATAATTAGATCCTTTGACAAAACATCTTAAAACTTCCAAATTTCACATTTTAGTAACAAAGGAAACATGTTCAAAATATCTATTAGTACCATTCTAGAGAAAAAGTTCAAAACTGAAAAAAAAAACAAAATTCACTAATATGTATAGTTTGACAATGTCTGATAAAAGCAAGGAAGCCAACATATAGCAAAGTGTGCTGGGATATCTCTGTGATTTGAGAATATTAAACTGCATCCATGAACCCTTTAATTTGTATGATACAATTTGAACAAGAGTGAATAAGTATCATAAACCACATGAAACCAGCATGCACCAAGTACCATAAACCAGCATACAGTTTCATAAGTTCCACCGGGCTTTTGAAATGTCGGCACAAATTATCTTGGTGGAAGAAATCCTTCTTTTGTAACTTAATGATTCCGATGCCAGAAAAAAAGGTGCAACCAACACAACTGGTGTCCGACAAATGATACAAATATACTGGAGTCAATACTTGGAAGCATACAAAGATCTATAGTTCAAGTAAAGCATAGTCACCTGACTGAGAACTGTTATAATCAGTGAGTCCCCAATAGAAAACCATTCATCGCTTATGCCAAACTCTCGATTTAGTCCAGTGACAAGAAAGACCTGAAGAATTAGATAAAAGTAAATTTGTAATAAATATCTGAACTTCTTGGTCTTACATGTACAAATTACAATTCACACACCTGTGTCATCCCAAGGGCTGAACCTATGATGGTTGTCCAGAGAAAGATTTTTCTCAAGGGAGCACTCTTCAGAAATGCATTATATAGGGCAACGCCCACTAAGGATGCCACACTAGTGACTAGTTTGACACGCCCTAGAAATTCTGGGGTGAAGCCAAGTTTGTTTGTGCTGAAACTCAAACAGATAGAATATTTTTAAAGATGCTTGTAGAAGCGTACATATTGAAATGATGATATCTAAGTGGTAGGAATGACAGTAAAGCAATACAAGCATGGACAAAAAATTGACATGGACAAGCAGGACAACATAGCTTAACTGTTAAAAAAAGAGCTAGGCATTAGTATTATTTTTCTTAGTTAACAAACTTACTGAAGAATATTGGATATCTTAGATGACAAAATGAAGATCTGCCCATTGATTGGAGCTGCTGAATGTAATCTCAATTGACCCAAATTACTCTAAAATACCATTGATCATCTAATATTGCCCATAGGGCTTGTAACATGCTTGAAGCAAACACTAATGCAGGAAACACTGCATATCAAGCTAAAAATTGTGATGCTTTCTGACTCATGCTCATTGTTTATTAGCAGATTCTCCTGATACAAGAATTAGTATCCATGCTCATCATGGAAAGTTGAGACTTGGAAAGGAAATAAGTTGTTGAGAAAAGGAAGTTATGACATGTTTCTGATGGATATGTACCGTGTTGTGAAAGGTTTAGCAAGCAGAAGTTTAGGTATACGTCACATAGCTATCAACTTGCCTGAAATTGTTAAAATATAATTTTAAAAAACACCAATTGTCAGGTTGGATAGAATTTTGACAGGATAAGTTAAAAGGTCTCCTAGATTCACCAAAGCGTGCACAAGTCCAATTTCTTAAATCAAATATTACAACTTGAAGGACAGTGAGGAGATAGCCCAAAAAAGACCTAAAGAAAAGCTAGGATAATTCAACAACATTTCTATGATGCATTAAAAAGAGCAGATTTTGAGCCTGGGATTATTCTAATTTCTAAAAAAATTTATCTGACAGTCGACTTTCCAAATCACCCTTCATCCCATGCCATCGAGTTCCTCGCATAGCAATGATGCATCTCCAAGAATATTGATTTTCCTATGAATGTCCTCTCTTCCCCAAAACATAAAATAAACTTCCCACCTATGTTTCCAATGAATCTAATCAAATATAACCAAAGGCATTCATCTAATAAAAATGTTTCATAAGAAAGTAGACGCCACATGGTCTGGATCCAAACATCATCTCGCACGCATCTCTCCACATAGCCAATCAGCTTAGAAACCAATTTATTTCTTCCTGAGAGAACTCTAAATGGTCCTCATTCAGAATACATCTCATGCTCATCTTAGTCATGCATAGCAAACTGTTCTTTACAAATGATACATATATACATATACATAGATCAACTTAATGCACTTTCTTAATAAATTCAGTATCACCCCTAATAAAATTGGACTTGAAGGTTGCGTTTGGTTGTGGACAATGTTAACCTAGAGCAAATAAGTGAACTTAATCATGGTATGCCATATTGGTCAGTATGCCATTGTACCAAATATATCATACCATACCGGCACAGAGGGCACACCAACACTCAGTATGCCTCCAATTGAGCATATTAGATATACCAAAACTTTTAGAATTTTACTTATGTTCCTTCATATTGAGATGACAAACCATGTTCCTCACCATCTTCGTGCTAGAATAAACTACTCAACATCTATGTTAGGCAGAAAAGTGGCTTGACAAACTTTTCAAAATATCCATTTTGTTCTCAGAATAAGTTGGTTTCCTTTCAGAAATTCGAAGGCTTAAAATAAAATGAATAGGTTCAAGGGGCCTTTTTTCCATTCAATCAACCTTTATGCCACAACTAAATCTCTCTCTCTCTCTCTCTCTCTCTCTCTCTCTCTGACACACACAAACACACACACACACATGTTGAGTCACCATCCTATTGGAGTGGTGTAAGAAATGCTGCTCACTCTTTCTTGTATATGTAACTTTTTCTTGGTACGATTCTGGATCCCTCTAAAGAAGAAAAAAAGTACACCAAAAGCAGAAGAATATAAAAAGATTCACATATATAAAGATAAAATAAGTGATTTGAAAATATTTTATTGGCATCACAACTATTCGCAGAAGAACACTTCTCAAATTTTATTACTTTATTTTTTTATTGTTTGATGCTAATATTTTGTGTTTCAGTTTTCTATGTTCTAGTCTAGTTAATTTTATTTTTGTTTTATTACATTTTTTATTTTTCAGTTTTACCTTTTCCTCTCTCTTCTCATATGTCTAATACATAACTTGCACATGCATGGTGGTAATTAGAAGTTACTCTGCACCTATACAATCATTGGCTACAACACCAGCATGAGAGAGCATAGACATTTTCCCATTATTATCTTTTAATCTTGTCCCATCTCCCTACTTTGTCATATATAACCCATACTGCTTAAATTTGGATCCTTAAAAGTCTGTGAGAGTGGATGGGCTATATCATTGCTCCTTCCTATGATTATGCTCTCAGTATCTCTATCCGTAATCCAAGACAAAATCATAGCTAATTTACCGCCTTATTCTCCCCCTTATTCTGCACCTCTCCCTCCCCCACATACGTGTGTGTATGCATGTTGCACTCTCCTTTTCCCTCCCTACTAAAGAAGGAGAAAGGAAGAACCTTAAGTATTTACAATTTTCCCTCTATTCAGTTATCTCTAAACCACACCCAAGTGCTCATGCATCTCTCCAAATCCCTGTACCATATCACCTACTTTTCAAATAGAATATTAATATATCATATCAAGATGTCTAGTGTGTACAGCCTATCCAAAGGAAGAAATGAATAATCTGATATTTCTTTTCAATTTTAGTTTGTCTCTGATTTCATCCTAGTTTCGGCAATCTTTGAATTTTTTAATAAAATTATTAAAATTTTCCATTCTAATATCGTAAAATGAGTACTTTAAGTATTTTATGATATAAATTTACATGGTTAGATCTCTTTATCTATTAGCATTATGTATAATAAACTCAACAGTGTCTGCTAAATAATAACATCTTTAACATAGAGAGAAAAAAATCTGCCAGTTAACCTGATCATTCATCTTATATTTTTAACTAGTCTTTAATTTTATCAAGCCCCCTCCCATAGTCATTGACATGAAAAGATTTGATTGGAAATAACCTTTTAAGGGAACTGAACAAGTGCATCATAATATATTTCTTAAATTTTTGCATACTTTATTTATTATTATATAATTTAAGAGAATGTTAATTAATACAATAATATTTTAAAAACATATAGACAATTGATCACTAATTTTAATCACATAAATTGTGACAAAAATATGCAGCTACAGTGAATTTTATTTAACTGGTTTGCAGTTTCTTTATTTTTCACTGTGGCATGCGTACGCATGCTTGCTGGCTGTTTTAAATGTTAGATCAAATACTCTGAGAAATGTTGACCAAATCAGAAGCCCATATAAGTTAGTTTATGAAAAGGAGAGCATCTGGGCTTTTCATTGCATACAATATCTAAGGTTGAGGAATGCTAGTAAAATGAAATCATAACTGCAGACCTGCTTCTAAATTCTAGTGTCCAACGACAGATGCAATGGATGGAAGAAGCAGCAAAAGCAATTTTAAAGGCAATAGGTGATTGCTTCCCACAATTTACTAGTGGGTCTGTTACATCACTAGCATGTATTATTTACACAACATTAACAACAATCAAGTAGTGATACCTTTTTTATTTGAATTCCTACTTCATTAGCTGGTCCTAAATAAGTGGTACTATAACTGGTTATTAGTCTAAAGATAGGTATGTGTTGTGATATGGTTTTACCTCTTGAAGTCATCTAACATCTTGATGTAATTGAAACCTGGTGAAGCAACTCTCTCTCTCTCTCTCTCTCTCTCTCCTTTTCTCTCATCCACTACTTTTCATTATCATCATTATTTTCTCTTCTGCTGGTTAAACCGCATTGCTTATCAGATTTAAACTGGCGTTTCCTTTATTATAAACCCCATGTTAGCATTCACTCCAGGAAATGTTTAAAAATAGTTCAGACCAAAGAAAACTCTTAAAACCTTGGTTCCATCTCCTCTATGCCCCCAAAACTCCAGAAACTGTTCACTGTTCAGATTTTTAATCATAAATTTCTTCAAATACTTTTATTGGCCTCGCTAGCTATGAGACGCAGACCCTTAGGTTTAGCCTAAAATGCAATGTCTAGTACCATTTTGGTACCAGATTGGTATAATTCAGTACCGAACATATTGTATTGAACCGATAGCATACTAATTAGATGAACTGAAAGGCTCCAACTCATAAACTGCCCTATACTGAGTTGAACTGTATCCAATATGGGATGTGTCATACCAAACCAATGGCGTATTGATTAGGTGAACTCAAATGCTTCAACTATAAATTGCCCCATACCAAGTTAAACCGAGCAATTCAACATGATACAAGGTAGTTCGGCATGGTTGGGGATCATTACAGGGCGATTTGGAACAACACGGGGTGGTTCAACCCCTATACCCAACCGAACCGTATGGGCTCTGAGATGGTTCATCCCAAATAACTTGGTTTGATATGGTTCAGTCATCCTTAGTCATCCTAGCTAAAAAATATCAATGCTGACATTTATACATCACAGTACCGGGTGATTTGGAACAGCACAAAGTGGTTCAACCTCTATACCTAACCGAACCACCGAATCATATTGGCTCTAAGATGGTTTGGTATGTTTCTCCCAATTAACTTGGTTCAATACAGTTCAATCATTCTAGCTAAAATGTATTAGCACCTGACACTTATACATCAAATATTGCTATGCTACTAGGACACGTGCCTATAAGAAGAAATTCTTAAATGTTGGATGGAGTTGGCTCTCAGGCATATCAACATACAGCACATGTACCAGAGCCCTGAAATTCAGGATTTGAAACTAGGTTTCAGCTTCAGTTGGGCTTTTGGAATTTCAGTTTCAATACCTTTGGAGGTTTTAATGGTTATGCTCCAAGTTTTGGAGTTAGCATCATAAAAATCAGGAAGACCTTTGAAAAACAAATGGAAAAAGAAGTGGAAAGGAAAGAAGTCAGGAAACATCACTAGGCAATACTTGGTAATATATTGTGATATGTCTGTTCTTTATTTGTGAAGTTTTGGCAATTCTAGATTGATGTTGTATCACACATAAGTAAAATTTATAATTATACTGGTACTCTACACTTTGAAATGGATATTATTTATCTACAAACTTAAGTTGCTCAAATACTCATTTAGCAATGTATATTTAGTGCTCGGAGTGACTGCTTTAAGCGTGCTCGGAGTGTCTTCGTCCCCGATCTTCGCTGACGTTGTCGTCTGCTGGTCCTCTTGCTCAGAGTGATGGCCTCCCCAATCCGTCTCCGGTCGGTCCCGATGGCGTCAAACGCTCTTTTTCTTCATTACTCTTTAGAAAAATTCACAAAGAAATTGAATAAGAAATAAGGTTAAGTGACTATTTTATAAAATGAATATGCGTGCATGTGCGTACATATGGCTATATATATATATATATATATATAGTCTACGAATGGTGGCACCATCTATTTAGCTATTGAATTAGTCTACATAAAAGTCTGCATTGAGCGATTCTCACAACCCCTAGCCCATAAAAAAATTATGTTTCATCTATCTAATATTTAAAAAGAGATGGAAGGGAAAAAATTAATAACCTTAATATGATAAACAAATTTTAAAAAATATCTATGGCTAGCTTTGAGCAGTTTTAGCTAAAGCTATCTGAAACAACTGAAATTGGACTGAAACCAATTAATTTAAGCAAAAAACTATCACTACAACTGGAAAATGACTGTCAGTTTCCATTTAATTCCAAAAAACTTAAAAACTCATGAAGGCTATTCTCTAATGTATGTTATTTAACAAACCTTAGAAACCTTGGGAGATTTCACTTACCCTTTTTCCGCTAGAAACCTCTAATCAATGATCATTCATTTTAAATGATGTGACAGAATAGGAACCATGTTAGGATTCCCTAATTTCGTGGATTCCTTCAATCTATAGAATTTTTTTGATTGGAAGGATCTAGTTATTAAAGGAAAGTCTTGTCTTAGTTCATTGTTTTTTTCTTAGTTACAGGTCATTTATAAATTACAATTTCTTTTCCTAATTATATTAGACTTTCTTTAAATATTGAGGTTACAACTTTATAAATATGTAGACACTCTTATGGCTTTTTTAGCATGGAATAATACTATTAGTTCTCTTTTATTTGGAGGCTGAACCCCCTCAAAGTGGTTATTAAGAGGTCTAACTTCTCGAAGCGGTTATCTGAAAGCCTAACTCCCTTGAAACGGTCACCATTATCCCAAATTCTTCAATTTTATTTATCATTATGATCAGGTTTATAACAGTTAGTATTAGAGCTCAAAGCTAGCAATCTAGTACTCATCTATCGTCCACCTTTTTTTTTTCATTTTCTTTCATCTACAAATCCCTAGTATTGAAAAAATATCCTCCACCTGCAAAAGAAAATCTAGAAAAAAGAAAAGAGAGTTGGAAAAAAAGAAGAGAGAAAGAAAAAGAGAAGAAAGAAAAAGAAATGAAGCCGGCTACTCCTTCCTCCAAGCTGGCATATGACCGTACCACCAAAGGTCTCCATCGTCCTTGATTGACCTGTCGACCATCTCCACAGCTGTCACATCATCAGCCTGCTGCCATCAGCCAGCTGACTCCCACCACTCAGTCAATCAAACCAGAGACTAGCTGTAGCAAAGTTTTCACTTAAATGGAACCATCACACTATTCTCCGATCGTTCGCCATCTTCGTCACATGATTCCACCAACCAACAAGCATTTTCATGATGATTCGTCCATGTTGACTTGTTCCCACATCTGACCGACCATCCACTTGTCTTCGTTGAGCCATCGACCCTCTCGTCCCATGGCTCGACTGCCAAGCCCTATGCCCAGCCAACAGTCCCTATCAAAGATGACTCATCCATCGTCATCGACGTTCAATTATCCTATTGTTTTACTCGGCCAGAACCATCATCATCGCCCAATCAAGTCACCACCTCCAAGCAATGTTGTGCCAAGCTAACCCATAGCTTCAACGTTCGCCACAACCACTGCCCAGGCTATGATCTCATTGCCACTGCCATAGCTTGCTCTCTATTTCAGTGATGCAAAGTTATTGCCATACCTTGCTCTCTATTTTAATGACGCAAAGTTATTGCCAAGAATAAGACGGGGATAAAACAGGAATAATACCAAAATAAGTAAAATAATTTTTTTCATCTTTATTCTAATCTCTTAGTTCCTTTATTAGGAGGGTTTTCTTATCGCAAAGACCTACAGTAATGGAAGAAGTGTATAAAAGATGACATTAAAAGTTTAAAAGAGATAATAGAGGCATTCGTAATAGAGTTATGAGAAGTTATTGACCGAAATACTCGCAATATGACTGAAGTAATTGACACTTTGGCTAATTTGAAAAATATGATGATGGGCATGGCAAAAAAAAAAATTTCGGTGAATCCTCAAGTAATATCCAGCAAACTCAACAACGAGGATTTGATCACTATAAAGAAATGGAAAGAACAATTCAATCTTGAACCACACACCTTGAATTTTCTCATTTTGATGGAGACAATCCTAATGGTTGGATTTATCGAATAGAGCAGTTTTTCAAGTTCAACCATATTCCAGAGACCTAGAGGCATTGGACCCTAAATTTATATTGTAAATGTCCAAACCATCTACATTGTCCTTCTCTTAGTTCATTCTTAATTGATGCTACCATCATCTTTTTATGAATGACTTCATTTTTTATTCTATTTTCTTTTTTATATTACTATGCATTCATTTTAACATTCTCATTTTAGCCACAATCATCTTATGCACATGTAATTTTTAACCACCCCACATTCTGCATCATAAAGCATAGCTGATCTTATGTCTATCTTATAAAATTTTTTCTTCAAATTAGTAGATATTCTACGATCACATAATATTCTAATTGTACTTCTTTATTTCATTCAATCTGCTTTAACCTATGGATAACATCATCCTCAATCTCTCCTTTCTTCTGAATAAAATTTTATATATAACCAAGCTCAAATCCAAATAAAAGAGGATTACAGTAGGTTTATAACTAGCTTAAAATTATAGTTACACCCTATGAACATGAATCAAATATTATCAGAGCAAATTAAACTAAAAAACCTTAAGTATAAGGAGCTAAATTTCCACAAGGAAGCTAGAACTGTATATCATCTCTTTTCTATATATGTTTGTGTTTTTTTCTCTAACATGGTAGGTCCAAGATTAATTATTACAAAAATCACATCGTTTGCCGCACTCTCCATCTACTAAGCCTCTATGTAAGTGTGTCTATGCATGTGCGCATGTGTGTTTATATATATACAAGCCTTAAAGAGGAACAAATGTTTGTGGCTTTCATCTATGACTTGAAATCAGGTTCCATTATATACTCAATATTTTGTGAGGATGTCCAAAACTTCTAGGAAATTTTTTTAATAGTTTAATCCTTCTTTGATTAATTTCTGATTTGTTTTCTATGCCTCTCTTTTAAACTACAAGCCTTCTTGCTTGTTTTGTGAATTTAGGATACACATTGTGTTTAGAAAGAGTGATCTTTTAACAATCCATAGTAAGGATAGAAGTAGAGATAGACCTAAACTAATATGGACAGAAATAATTAAAAAATATATAACTATTTGTAATTTAATGTCGACTTAATCCTGAATAGAGCAAAGTGGAGGAAGCAGATTCATGTAGCCGATCCCATGTAGTTGGGAAAAGGCTTAGATGAGTTGAGTATTCAGAAATACATAATCATGGATGGATACTGCAAGGACCTCTAGAAGTGCATACAGTCTATTCGGCTGACAAACTCATGTATTCTTTCAATATTTACATAACCAATATAGAAGACTTGTAGATTGGGATTGTATATGCAAACACTCTTAGGCCCTGTTCAAATGCTAGTTATGCGATGGTTACTGGTGCTGGCAGTTTAACCAGCCAAACAAGATCCCAAATTGATGTGTTAATGTTAACTAGTCAATGCCCCCCCCCCCCCCCCCCCAAAAAAAAGGCCTAACCCAACTGACTTTACATTATGGGAGAGGATAAACGAAGTTAGCTATCAGTGCTCTCTCTTCGCTCTTTACTTTTTTGACTTTTCTGCAACTTAACTTACTAACCCTCAAATGTTTTCATACCCATGGTTGTCTAATTAGGGAGTGCATCCTGATGGTTAATTCTATTTGTCCCTTGGTTTCCTATTCATCATCCAAATACAGCCTAGTGTGTTATCCTGCTCATCATGTCTTCTAAGTTTAAACATTTGGTTTTATGCCTCACAAACGGAATGTTTGCACTCAAAGTTTATAAGATGTTGAACCTCTTCAATATGATGTGACATAAGTAGGAAAGAGCTAGAAATATACCAAGAATTAAAAAGGAGAAGCCCCTTGGCATGGGGGGAGTGATGCCATGCTTATAGTATCAACTGTTTTAAGTACTATGATTAAAGTCTCATATAGATTACTACATAAAAAACATGGTTTTAAGTTCCAACCATCCTGTTCCCATTAGAAAACAGACCGAGGCAGGGGTGGCACTCCAAAACCTATCCACATAGGGAAAGCGAGGAAGGAAAGAAGAACAAAAAGGAAAGAAAGAAAGATACGATGGAAGAAGAAAAAGAAATCATGGAAGGAAAAGAAAAGGAAAATAAAAATTAAATAAATGGAGAAAGAAATAAAAGAAAGAGGGAGAGAGTGATGGGGCTACCTATTAAAATGCTCTATTAAGACAACCATTGCAATGTCCCGTTCTTTGGAGAAATAGGGACACTCCCATCCCATGGGATTTAAAATCCTAATAAAAGCCTTATACTCTTGATAAGTTATATGACTTGAATGTTCTATGATTTGGTTGTTATCAATTTTGTAGAGGTTCCTTGGAAATTTAACAAGAATAAACATCATTTGGATGGTAATCTATTTTGCAAATAAAAATGACTACTGAAATCAAGACATTCCTTCTTGATTCTGTTAGTCATTTTATGTTCAGATTACCCTCCTAATTATCTTAAAAAATATGTTAATTACCTGGCTAAATTTCTCATCATTAACTACCACATAAGTTCTCTCATGCTTTCCTGATTAGATAAGACCTCCTTCATAAAAGTCCCAAACAGATTGGACTCTTTCTCTTTCTCAATTTCAACAACAGATTGGACTCCTTGATTCGACTCCTAAACAGAGTGGACTCTATGTCTCTATCATTAGCGAACTTTATGTCTCTATCATTATCTCTCCATCTCTTCCTTCAAACATGCTATGCACGTGCCTGGTTACCAGTATATCAAAGATATATAAACGTGGCAAAGCATGTCCAGACACTTTGGCAGGATGTTTACAAGTTTTGAAATAATTAGTTTAAACATTAGAAAGAGAGTGTTACTGCTCAAAACACGGAAACTGATGATATTTAAATATGAGCACAATTCCAACCAGAGTCTTATGATTATTAGTTAGGTTAAATGAGGTGGCATTACTCAAACAAATCATATTAAATAATATATTTTATTCTGCAATCATAATGCTGGGAGCATATAATTATTGAATTTTCTGCAATGAACCAACAGTAAAATCTCGATAGGAAGCATACACAAAGAAGAACATGGCAGAGTCTGATTGTGGAGTTGCTTGCCACAGGAATATGAATAAGGTAGGCAGAAAGATATCTCGCTGCCTGACAGCAGTCCACAACTGCATAATATTTTGCTTAGAACTTTCAATGAAGGTTGAAACAGAACGTAAAGGATTATGTCCCCTGGCATAGTGCAAGCTCTGTTCCTTTACAAGAATAGCAACTGCTGATGTCATCAGGGGAAGAAAGGCCGTAACACCAAAAACAAATCTGCATTTTGAAGAGAAGATAATGTCAAGCAAGGTTGTAACTCAGCTAAGAAGCTATGGCACACTAAACTCAGTCTTGTTACAAACCTTACACCATAGGCATCCACTAAAGAACCACTAAAGTAAGCACTCACAATCCCCCAAAGGCTGAAGATCCCCAACACAGAGATTGAAGAGATCCTGATGTGCTCTGTGATTCACCACGTGCCCTTTCAACAACCATAGAATCCACAACCTGCAAACCAAGTCTCAGTTTTCTGAACTTAGTAATTAGTATCAGGCATACAGAGTTCTGAAGACTAAGTATTGGATATTTCTAAAGCAGGTAGAAATATCATTGTAGCACAATTATTTGCAGCTAACGTTAAAATCCAAGAATGACAATAAAAAAAATTGTGGCACTGATCAAGCATCAGTAACTATGTTACAACTCAGAAGTTTACATTAGTAAGAAAAAATCAAGAGTAATAACTGAAAAGGATAGCATTATATTGAATTGTTATAAAACATTCACTTCAATAAGCACATGAATGTCAGCTCATGAGGTAATTATTAAAAGAAATGAGCACAAAAAGGTGTTAGATAATCACATGAAATTACGAAAGAAACCCTTGGTTCACAACAAAGAGGAAATCTATTCAAAAGAATACGAAATAAATATAATAAGTAGCATGCAACAATTTAAAATAAAGTAATCATACTTACAACATCTGAAAAGGCAACCGAAAGAGATCCAAGAAGAATGCAAAATGCTGCACCATACTTGCTGTCAACAAAAGTAGTCATCAAGCTCCAAGAAAACGCTCCAAGAAGCCCTGACAAAATAAGATATGACCTTCTTCGATAACCAAAAAGTGGGATGGAGTCACTGCCATCAGGAGAAACATTTAGATAAGCACATGCAGAGAAAGAATTCAGATATTTTTGGAAAAGATGGATACATATGAACCTGATAAACCCATAAAGAGGCTTGATCAACCATGGCAAGGAAGAGAAACCAGATATAACTGCTGTCTAAATCAAAAGAAAGAATAATATCAACCTCCATTTGAAGAATAATACCTCCGAATTTATAGATTTTCTCACGTTACTTGGCTAAAAAAATTGCTTTTGTAAGAAATTATTTTTAAGAAAGTCTATGCCACACCAGTTTTTTAAAAAGAAAATCTCAAAAAGAAAAAGCAACTGGAAAATGAACTGTTCACAAAGTTAAAAATAAAAGGAAAACAAATAAAACACCACAGGCAACCAGAAAAGAAATATTTTATTGTATTCCGGCTTATTACAGATAAATATGACATCAAGAAAATAAAAATGGTGTACCTCAGCTGGATCAAGATGGAGATCATCTTTCAAGTAAAAGCTTACAGCAAGCCTTGATAAGCCCAGCACTCCTTGCACAAAGTATACAATGGCAACTGCAAAGTTGTCGGGGGACATTTCCACTCCAAAACATTTTAAAGTGCCAATCTTAGACTTCCCCTTCCGTGGAACATCTGTACCAGATGGGTATGTCTCGCCCTCAAAATTTCTAGTTAATGCATCTCCTCGAGAACTTTGATAATTCCTTGATGTTGAACCGTCTGCACCAAGCATCTTGATTATAGAAAAAATCAATTATGGATGTGCCTTTCTTCAATTGTAAACACAAAAAGGTGAAGTCTTCAACAAAGCCTCAAAACACTTTGCTAATCCGACCTTCATGGAAGTTCCAAAATTAGTCAACAACCCTTCAACATATGTTGAGATGAGATGAGAGAGAGAGAGAGAGAGAGAGAGAGAGAGAGTTGTCAGCCTGCCTATAATGTAGTCCTAAACAGTGATTCAAGTCTTGCTGGGATGGAGGCCGAGACATCTCATCCCAGATAGATTCTGGGACCAATCTCAGTCATCCCATCCAATTTTGTCTCGATCATAATATATTAGTATCAATTTTAAATTTATCAAATTTATTATAAATATATAACTTTTGAAGTTCAAAAATGTTTAAAAATCAAATAAAATACTAAAACTTCACAAATAATTCTTTTCAAGAAAATGCATCCCAAGCAGGTACAAGACACCCGACCAGATCAGGAATCGAAATAGGACGGCACATGAGGCATTCATTCCATGAAAAAAATTGGGATACCTCTGTTTCATGAGATTTCAAACCTTGGTCATAAATTCATAATAACACTCTCTGTGAAACTTCATTTCCAAATTCCAACAAAATATCTTAATAGACTACCAATATGCCATATGGACCAGCTCCAAACAACTTATTAAACATGAGGCACATTGTTGTGAGTTTGGAACACAAACTATAAACCATGATTTGACTCAACCACAGCAAGAAAACTGGTCATGGCATTCATTGTTACATTGGGTATCAGCTCCATTCACCTAAGGAACTAGGGGGTTACATGCTTAGCTTGCCTAAAGTCACTTAATAAAATAGGCAATCATTTTACTTAGAGGCAAGGTTAATAGAGCAAAATACTTTTCCCTCAGTTTGGCAAATGAGATTAGGCCATCAAGTAAACCTTGATAAACATGTACAAACTTCCAAGCTGCTCACTGTGGTGGCTTTTGTAAAGATAACACCTAGCTAAGTAACTTAAGATAGTAAAAGATGACTCCAAGTTCTTCCTAGGCAGGTCAAACCAGAATAGTAGAATTGCCTTTCACTTTCTGATCAATAATCAAAGGTCACTGTTACTTGTCTAGGAGTGCCTACCCTTGGTGGTATTAAATTCCTGCATACTCTTAGTGGTATCAAACTCCCATAAAATGGGTAAAACTATATTCAGTGGGAGTTGGTTATTATTTTCCTTAGTCTTGAATACTTGTCAAACTAATAATATTTCATAATATAAAGCATGCATAATATAAAAATACATTATCATAATATTTTTAGAAACAATATAATATTGCATTTGTAAATAACAATATTTTCTAATAGTAATTGTTAAACATCAATTAGTTATTATAATTATACATTATATCTCATAAAACGATTGTGATGTTCACATAATATATAATTCTATAAACTATATGTAAATAGAAATACAGGCATATTATATTATATATTATATAGTATAGCAAATATTTAACATGCATAGTATGATTTTTCTTGAAAACATTATATTAATAAACATATTATAATAATTTATTCTAATTTTGCATGATTAGTAATAATTATTCTATTATTGAAACCGATAACACTATTGTAGTATGCTGGTATAGTGCATGAGGCATGTGCCATTGTTGAGCCTGAGGAGGGTTGGAGAATGCAAACCTATCCATATATGTAGAGAGGCTATTGTTATGTTTTTAAACGATGACATTTAGGTTACAATGGGTAACTTTACCAATATACTAAGGTCCGCTCTCCCTATTGATATAGTATGTTCATAGAAAAGAAAATATAGTACTTAATCATCATAATTTTATAATATATTAATTAATATATTTTATATATTTATCATATATCAATAATATTACACATTCTCATTATGTAAATATGCACAATATTGATATATTAAATACCAATAACTATTATACAATATAATAAGTAATTGTATTAACCTCAATACTAAAGTACTGCAATATTCTATTATACTAGGCATTTTGATATTGGAGATTATATATTGTTGTAATATAACAATATATTCAACTATTATTAGAGTATAATATAATAATCATATAATATATCTATGTTAAATAGAAATATATTATTATAATATGAGCTATGTATCATATTATTTATCAAGTATGAATATTATATTATATGTTATTATGTAAGTATGAACATAATATAATATTCATAAATGAACTAGTGATAGTTGTCATGATCATATTTCTTAATAGCCAGATATATTTATTATATATAATTATAAATATGGTTAATATGAGATGACATATTTTTATAAATATTTGATGCTATAATATAGTAAACATTTAAAATATGATACTTCTATCTTGGGAATTGGAAAAACATTCTTGATTCCATTTTTAACAACCGAATATGGGCTCAGAGCATGAAATATGATAATAGATCATTTTGCATGAACTACAGAATAAGCTAACAAAAGCATGCAATATTCAAATCATTAATTAAACTTGGTGGAAGCGTCACCAAATGCATTATGAACAGCAAGGAATTAGAGATTCAATAGATTGACCAAAAATAAAATTTTCTAATTGTCCCCTTACATTTGGATTACTATAGAAACGTTGTATTGCAAGGTTCTCCAAGTTCAGCAGTAAAATGATCAGAGCAACTGATTAAAACCAAGATCTTTTCCTTAAAGGAGTCGATTGCATGAGATCATTGGTGGATGACAAAATTATTGGCAAAATAATTTAGTACTCAAAAGCTATAATCTTAATCAGATTAATGATGATGCAATACCAAATCACCAAAGCATTCAAGTAGTTCGAGAGGGATCTAAACAAAACCAAGCCATTCCATGGTCAACCAAAAGCTTGAACCAACAAAATTTGAAAGGACATCAGAAACTTTCAACCATTTCACAAGAAAGAAGCCAGATAGTATGAAGAAAAGTCATTGAACCAATGAGACAAAAAACCTAATTAGAAACATGGGAACTTTTAAAAGTAGATGACAACAAATGAACTCCTCTACAACACCAATTGCTCCACTTTTTCATACCATGCTTTGTTACAAACGGAGTATGAAGAGAGGCAATCCAGATAATGACCATTACTTGAGTGGCAGTATTTTCCACAATTTCTACACCGATTGCAACAGAGGTCCATGTTACTGAACATAAAACGACATGGAAACAAGGTAGCCAAAGGCTAAGAGTTACTGTTTCAAAGTATTTACAATTTACAAACATGATATAGAAAGGCTTTTGCATCTTAACTGCCAGTGGCCAAAAACAACATTTATTCAATCTTACCTCCAAGTGAGAAGCAGATTTAGTCATATGCAGAAGGTAAGAAGTTGTGTTGAAGAAATAAAAAGAATGAAATGCTATTGAGACTTATGGGTATGACATGAGTGAAATAGAATTTTCCATCCCAATGTCACAACAAATCAGGACTACTTCAAGCAAAGATGCAAGAACTGCTACATGAATCCTTGACATAAACAAAGAATCAACCATGATTTAGCATCATAGCAACCATAAAATTATGAAAGACACTCAAATCATGATAGTTTCATCATTGCAAAAAAATAAAAAGAATGAAATGCCAATATTCACAAAAAATGATGCAACAGAGACCACTGTAACCACCTTTCATTAAGGATGATAAAGATCAAACACAAGCTGGAATCTAATAAACTTGATGGTATATAATACAACTAGGGGACGATCATGCATAAGCCATCTAGACATCCATCGTGTTCAGGTCCAACGTGGAAGTTAACTTGGCATTGACTTGGTCTTCAATTAATGCATTGCTACCTGGTTATTTAATTGCAATAATCAAGAAGAAGATACAGTCAATCATGCTTATGTAGTTGAATGCATATGTTTTAAATCTATCGAACAAGTTTTGTCCACTATGCCTCCCTGGACTGCCAATGGGATTGTAAATCCTAATGAAAAATAAAAAATTATTTTAAGGCAATTTTCATCATTTTTCCTTTCCAGCATATATTATTGTGATTTCTGCAAATGTCTCTCCATCAAAGGAAATTTTGATCATTTTTTTCTTTCCAGCATATATATTATGATTTCTGCAAGTGTACCTGCATCAAAACCAGCATATAGAATTTTACTTGGGTACTCGGACATCTCATAACAACTGCAAAGTGTTGAATAGCATCATGCCTCCTCTATTTAAATATTGCTTCATTATATGGCTTATTTTTGAACTGGATTCAAAAAATCCATGTTTTGTGCAACTTCAGTCAATAGGTTGCGAGAGATTGCACCATTACACCGAATAGTAATGGTGGAATATCATACCATTGCCAAAGCTTGTTGAGGGTAAATGAAAAAAGAAAAAAAAAAAGAGAGCTAATTCCACAATTCACCTAAATAGAAGCAAGATGGTGTACTAGAGAGGGGTGCTATTTACACAATCTTCAAAGTGTTACAATTTCTTTTTTTTTTTCAAAAAAAATAATCCTCAACTATGAACAACAATAAGCAATAGCTCTCAGGCACAATACATTTCTTCATGGCAGACCTTATCATCATTCCCAGAACTTCCTCAGCCAGCCTTACCGTCAATAAAACCCTTTACCAACTGTTGGTTCAAGTGCATATACTGTTTTCTGGTTGCCGTGTTTACACTCAAACAAAATATGATCCAAGCTAAGCACTCTCAACTTGTGCTGTTTCTGGAATTATACTTCTAAACCCTAATTAAACTAGATGAGGTCCCATTGACAGTTCTACTACCACTAGCCTTAATATGCTGCGTTTTAAGTCAATTTTCATGCTTGATACCAATGATGGAACGCAATGGCATGCTAATTCCAAAAAAACACTGAGTCACATTATGGACACATGCTGGCTCCTATTGCTGTCCAATATGACTAAAGCAACTCAAGATTAGGAGTATGGATGACTAATTTGTTAAGTAACACTGTCATGTTGTTAATAGCATAATATTCATTGCACTCTTCTAAACAATCAAATCACCCAAAGCTGTGTCTGACTTGGCTTCTTTGGGTGATATGTTATGCCCTGTAGACCTCGAATCACTTCACAGAACCAATCTTCTCACTCTAGCAGTAGAGTCACCTTAATCCCTTCAAGTCTAGAAAAGGTCATTTCTTAGCTTGTTGCTTTACGAGTAAGGAATTTTCACTTCTTGCTTTTATGCTTTGCATATTGATAAATGCACAATAATCATCATAAACCTATTAATTAATAGATCAAATTATCTTTATTATTTAATATTTAATTATTTTATATAATATTTTAGGTAAAACCTTATCAACTTAAAGAGCTCAATTTTAGGAGTCCAACGACGCAAACACACTCAAATAGAACTTAAAATGAGCTCGGAATTAAATTTATAAGGATTTATCTTTATCTGCACGTATCTCAAAGCAAACTCGGCAAACCAATTGCCGAGTTCAATCGCAGTCTTCACAGATTCATTTTTCTCTTTCGATTCTTCTTCCTTCTGATTCCATCACTCCACTAACCAATCAGGAAATAAATAGGATTAAGGACTCTCAAATTGGAAGGAGAATCATCCGCTCTCTCCGAAATCTCTTCGCATTTCGTCCAAGTGCCAAATCAGGAAAGAATCTCAAATTTGGAAGGAAACTGCGTCTCTTCGTGTTCGTGAAACATGCAAATCTGATATGGATGTTCATGATCTCTCCAGATTTCTCTGTCTTTTCCGCATTCATGGATCACGCAAACAAATTGTCGTCCGCAATCTCTTTGCAATGTCCGGGCTTCGAATCAAATCTGAAACAGTTAGGAAGCCACGTTCTTTCTGCATCCAGGCATATATGGAAACAGGGAGGCGTGATCTCTCCGTGATTTCTCCGCGCCCTCTTCGCGTCCTCTCCGCGTATGAGCATCTATAAATAGTTCTGGCTGGACAGAGGTGAGAGGCATCCCGAAAAGAGGAAAGGAGAGGCGTTCGTGAGGCGATTGTGTGCTCGGAAGTCCAGGAAGACGTTCCCTCGGTTCGGAGTTCTGGGAGGCGCTGGTCGGTTCAGGAAGCAAGGATCCTGGGGAGTTCGGTCTGGAAGTAGATCCAAAGCTGCTATTGCGTTCTTGATGCTGTTGAAGAGTTTTTAGTTTTAATTTTTATGTATTCCTTTGGATGCTTTAAAATAAAATATATATTCATGTTTAATTCTTAGTGAATTTTCTTCAAGTGAAAATAATTCTTGACTGATCTATTCTTAAAAGGGACGAGCCGTGATCTACGGGTACGGGCCGTGCTCTCATTAAGATAGATCATATTTTAATTATTCTCATTGTCTATTTATTTAAATTTCTAATTGCATAAATTTATTTCAAGATAACACTAAAGTCCCTTTGGATTCGATCCCTTACTCTCGCTACTCTATTAGTGAAATTAAGGTGTTTTAATCGTTGCGCTACGACATGCATCAGATTTTGGCATCGTTGCCGGGGACTTAAGTGCAGTTATTTTGAAAAAAAATATTAAAAAATATTAAACATTATTATTTTTTAAAAAATATCATTAATTTTTTTATTAATTTTATTCTTATTTTTAGTTACCTTAATTGTTAGATTTTCTTATTTCTTTTTAACATAAAAAAATTAATTTCCTTCTGATCACAAATCTATTTTTAACCTAATCAACTTTTTTAAATTAACGTAACTTAAAGAACTTGGAAGAAAACCCTAAGACACTTTCCATAAAATAATTAATTTTTTTAAAAAATAAATAATAAAATAATAAAAATTAAAAAAAATATTTTATTTATTTTTATGCTTAGATTGACTTAGGTAAATTTATTTTCTGCAAAATTTAAAATATTTCCATTGACATCTCATAATTTATTAGGGAATTAGAAACTTAACCACAAAAATCTAAAAAAAAAAAGTAAGTAGATTAATTTCTTCAAGAGCTTGACATCTGCTTGTTGCATAGCATTTTCATAATTAACTTTAAGGGCACAAACCCCTAATCAAGATAAGGTGGGGAGTTGGTACCTTCCTTAGCCCATAAACCACATCCTTCATTTTGCATTAACCCAAGCCTTTAATTTAAAATTAACTAGATGTCAGCCCCTAAGGAACTCGAGCTCAATAGGATAAGGCACCCAAAAGAGTTGGGCCGGATCAAGATTGACTGCTTAACTGATGTCTAGAAAAGAAAAAGAAAGTGGTTACTTAATTGGTTCCGTTCACTTAGTAAGTAACAGGGGACTCCCACTGACCTTATTCTTAACTGGCCAGTTGATCAGCTAATTTTTGACTTGAAGGGCTCCAAGGCGATCTTGGAAGTTAGGAGCTGTCTAGATCTAGGTTAAACCTAGAGTAGAGAGTTTAATCTTTGTTAACTTAATTGCTAATAATTATTAATTCCTAATTAAATTATTCTTCATTGCTATTAGTTCTAGGAATCTTTTAGGATCTCTTCTTTAGAATCTTCTCTTCTATTATTTAATAAAAAAAACTAAATTACTGTTTGCTTTAGAGAGAACTGGTAGGGTGTATGCTTGGTCGCCGATCGTTACAACCCAACTCATACCTTTAGATCCTGAGATAGAAAGAACCTTTAGAGCAAACAATTAGAATTATGGATCCTAATAACGAAAATGATCCATTACGACAGTTAAAAGAATATTTCACTCCTTCAAGTATACTTACTCTCCTTGCATTCAAGTGCCTCCAGCAGAGGCAACTCAATATGAATCAAGTCAAGTGTTAAATGTTACCTTCATTTTATGGACTTACAAATGAGGATCCATACAAACACTTAGATGAATTCTTGGAGATTTGTTCGACCGTAAAAATTCAAAATTTTTCTGACGATGCTCTTAGACTTAAGTTGTTCCCATTTTCTCTTAAGGACAAAGCCAAATATGGTTAAATTCATTAGATACTGTAACAATTTCAACTTGGGATCATCTTCAGAGAGAGTTTCTTAAGAAATACTTTCCTATAGGAAAAACGAATCAAATTAGAAAAGCCATAACAAGTTTTTTTCAGACTGATGGTGAGAATTTCATGAAACATGGGAGAGATTAAAAGAATTGATTAGAAAATGTCCGCATCATGCCATACCTAAATGGCAGTTAGTTCAATGTTTTTATGATGGATTGTCAGAAAAGTACCGACAAATGGTTAATGCTTCATGTGTGGGACATTTATGTTAAAGAATGAACATGAAGCTTGGCAACTCTTTGAGACATTGAGTGAGAATTCATTACATCACATGTCAGTTGCTCGTAGAGACCTCCTGTAGAACCTAAAAGAGGTGGAATATATGAAATAGGTCATTCTATAGATATCTATACTAAGGTAGATGAATATCCTATAAACTTGACCGAATTCTACAAGTTGGAAACACTCTTCCCATCTATTCAAAATCATGATGTTTGTATAACCTGCTCAAGTCCGACCATTCTACAGGTGAATGTCCAGCTGCATACCAATTTCCTGAGCTTGTTCAAGAGCAAGCCCACCAAGCCCAAACCCGATTGGCTCCTAGAACAGGAAATGATCCATATGCGAATACTTACAATCCTGGCTGGCGAAATCACCCAAATTTTTCTTGGAAACCTCAACCTGTAACCAATTCATCATCAATCAGACCTAATAATCAGGAAACTAATTTTAGAAGCATGCCATATTCACAATACCCAAACATCCACAACCTCCACCGAATAATCATCCTACTTTCGAAGACAAGGTGTTACAAGCATTGAAAGGCTAGAAATGAATACTCAAATCCTTCACTCCACACACAATCTATTGCAAAACTAGAAACTCAAATAGGTCAATTAGCCACAGCATTCAGTAAAAGGAAGGAGGTAAGTTACCTAGTCAGCCTATCGATAACCCGAAAGGACAATTCATGGCTGAGGTTCCAATAGTCCTGACAAATTCCAGAACATGCTAAATCAGTCATGACTCTAAGAAGTGAAAAACATTGAACCCACCTGAACCAACCCAGAAATTAGAAGTGGCTAAACCGGAAAAGAAAAGAAATGAAGAAGAAAAGGAATTCAATGATCAAGCAATCATACTTAAAGCCCCATTCCTAGTGCTTTAGAATCTCCTTTGCCTTTAGACAAGAAGAATATAAAAATGAATGAGATGCTTGAGTTATTTAAGCAAGTCAAATAAACTTACTCTTCTCGATGCTATCAAGCAAGTTCCAACTTATGCAAATTTCTGAAGGATCTATGCACACAAAAACGGAAAGCCAAGATACATACCAAAAAAGATCCAGTTGACTGAGCAAGTCAGCTCAGTTGTTCAGCAAATAACCCCACCCAAACTAAAAGATCCTGGTACCCGATTATATCATGTGTCATAGGAAACTTCACAATCAAAAAGCATTACTAGATTTGGGTGCGAGTGTAAACCTTCTCCCAAGTTCAGTGTATGAGTTATTCGGATTTGAGAGTTGAAACCCAGGATGATAACACTACAATTGGCAGATAGATCAGTCAAAGTACCTCGTGGAATATTGGAAGATGTATTAGTGAAGGTAGATGAATTTTATTTTCCTGTCGACTTCTTGTGTTAGATATGGAATCTAGCGGTAATCCTAACCAAATTCCCATCATTCTTGGAAGACCTTTTCTGGCTACTGCTAATGCATGTATAAATTGTAGAACGGGTGTTATGGATGTATCTTTTGGAAACAAGAAGATAAGATTAAATATTTTTAATGCTTTCCAAGGACCACCTGTGTATGATTTAAATGAAGTAAGCATGATAAGAAGTTGTAGATAAGAAATTTCAAAGTTTGCTTGATTCGGATCCTTTACGAACATGTCTTACACATTTTGGAATAAATGACTTTGATATTGATGAGTACACCAAAGAGATAAACCTGTTATTAGAACCACCTAAGTTTGACACCATCCCTCCTTGGACTATAAAATATGAACCACTTCCAACTAAACCAAGCCCTTTAATACCATCCTTGGAAGACCACCCCAACTAGAATTGAAACCTCTTCCTGCTAACTTAAAATATGTTCCTTGGACCCAATGATACCCTTCCGGTAATCATTGCATCTACCCTAACCTCTGAGCAGAAAGATAAATTGGTAGATGTACTTAAAGAACATAAAGAGGCAATTGGATGGACAATAGCTGATCTTAAGGGAATTGACCTTCCGTTTGCATGCACCACATTCATAGTGAAATTGAAGCCAAACCACATATAGACATGCAACGGAGGCTAAATCCGAAGGGATGTTGTTAAGAAAGTAGTAAAATGGCTTGATGCTGGTATCATTTATCCAATTTCGGATAGTCAATGGTCAGTCCAATCCAAGTAGTACCTAAAAAGTCGGGTATTACCGCGATTAAAAATGAAAAGGGCGAATCAATTCCTACTCGCACATCAACTAGTTGGAGAGTGTGTATAGATTATCGAAAGTTGAATGCGTGACTAGGAAAGACCACTTCCCTTTGCCTTTTATCGATCAAATTCTGGAACGGCTAGCGGGACAAAGTTTCTTTTGTTTCTTAGATGGATATTCAGGATACAATCAAGTCCCAGTATTCCCTGCAGATCAAGAAAAGACCACCTTCACCTGTCCCTTTGGAACATTTGCCTTTAGACGCATGCCATTTGGTCTTTGTAATGCACCAGCCACTTTTCAACGATGTATGTTGGCCATATTTTCTGATATGATGATCAACTTTTGGAAGTATTTATGGATGATTTTTCAGTTTTTGGTGCTTCATTTGATAGCTGCCTCGAGAACTTGATTAAGGTATTGAAACGATGTATGAAAATGAATTTAGTCCTAAGTTCGGAGAAGAGCCATTTTATGGTTTGTGAGGGAATTGTGCTCGGACACATTGTTTCAGAACGAGGAATTGAGGTTGATAAAGCCAAGGTTGAATTGATCTTAAATTTACCACCCCCAACCTCAGTTAAACAAGTACGATCTTTCCTTGGCCATGCTGGTTTTTACAGACGCTTCATCAAGGATTTCAGTAAAATTCTCGACCCTTGTGTAATTTGCTGGCCAAAGATAGTTTTTTTAATTTTGATGAAGATTGTCTAACAGCCTATAACATCCTACGAACTGCTTTGACCACTGCACCAATTATCAAGCCCCCAGATTGGACCATATCTTTCGAAATCATGTGTGATGCTTTTGATTATGCTGTAGGGGCAGTTCTAGGACAAACTCAATCGAAAACCCCATGTAATTTATTATGTTAGCAAAACTCTTTCAGATGCACAAATGAACTATACTACCACTGAAAAAGAATTACTAGCAGTTGTGTTTGCCCTAGAAAAATTTAGATCATATCTGTTAGGGTCTAAGGTTTTAGTTTATTCTGATCATGCAGCATTGAGGCATCTTTTATCAAAAAAGGATACAAAACCCAGACTGATTAGATGGATCCTTCTACAAAATTTGACAAAAATCTTAGATAAGAAGGGTTCCAAAATAGGACCTCAGTGGAATACAATAAAGAAATAATCAGAGATCGGTTTACTGATGAGCAACTGTTCTCAATTTTCATAGCAACTGTTCTCAATTTATAGCAGTCTTCCTAGTTTGCCCATATTGTGAATTATTTGGCAACAGAAAAAGTACCTTTCTACTGACAAAACAAGAAAAGATAGATTTTTCTACTGTTGGATCAGATGATTAGGCGATGCGTTCCCGAGAGCGAATTCAAAAGCATACTTAACTTTTGTCATTCTTTGCTTATGGAGAGATTTTAGTGAAAGAAAAACTGCAGCAAAGGCATTGCAAAGTGAGTTTTATTGGCCAACTCTTTTTAAAGATGCACACGAATTTGGCTGTAATTATCTCCAATGTTAACAAACAGAAAATATTTCTCGAAAAGATATGATGCCCCTAAACCCTATTGGTTGTAGAAATTTTTGATGTATAGAGTATTGATTTTATGGGCTCATTTCCTTTCTTTTTCGGATTTGAATACATTCTAGTGGCAGTTGATTATGTGTCAAAATGGATTGAAGCCATGGAAACTCGAACCAATGATCATAAAGTTGTAATCAAGTTTATTCAACATAACATCCTTAGTCGTTTTGGATGCCCAAAGGCTATAATTAGTGATGGGGGTACATATTTCACGAATAGACACTTTGAAGGATTAATAAAAAAATGGAATTACTCATAAGGTAGCTATACTTTACCATCCCTAAATCAGTGGCCAAGTTGAAATATCAAATAGAGAAATTAAACCTATCCTTGAGAAAATGGTAAGACCCAATAGGAAAGATTGGTCAGAACGTTTGGATGATGCATTATAGACTTATCGTACTGCATTTAAAACTCCCATAGGAATGTCTCTTTACTGGCTTGTATTTGGAAAGGCCTGCCATTTACCTATAGAATTGGAACATCATGCATTTTGGGCCATCAAGCAATTTAATTATGATATGAAAAAGGCAGGTGTTATTAGAAAACTTCAATTGAATGAGTTAGAAGAGCTACGAAATGACGCATACGAGAGCTCAAAAATTTATAAAGAACGACCAAAGCATATCATAACAAATTTATTAATAGAAAAACTTTTGAATCAAATCAAAAAGTATGGCTTTACAATTCAAGATTACATCTTTTCCATGAAAAACTTTGTTCACGATGGAATTGACCTTTTATAGTACTCAAGTATTTTCCCATGGGGCGATAGAACTCAAAGATCCTAAGCAAGAAAATATTTTTAAGGTAAACGGTCAACATTTGAAACCATATATAGAAGAAATTAATGATGAAGAAGTTATTGAAATAATTGATCTTGTGAACCCAACCCTATCATAATGAGTAGCATAGTCTGGCTGAAGATTTTAAACTTAGCGCTCTTGGAAGGCAACCCAGTTTATCAGTTATTTTTAACTTTTTGTTTTCCTAGTATGACCAGAGAAGAGCAACAGAAGTAGATTGAAAGAAGTATGGCAACAATAAACCTCCAACCTTCAAATACTCACCAGGTAGTATTTTTCCTTGAAATTAATTGTTCTTTCATTAGGAACAATGAAAATTAAGTTGGAAGGAGAATAAGTAAATCCTCGAGTAAAACTATAATTAGTATGCATGTACCAAATTCTGTCTCGATTTTAATTAATGAATGATTAACGATTAGATATTTTGGAGATACTGAGGACCAAATTATTAAGGAAACCTAATAAAAGGTAGGATTTGGCCCAGAAAAAATTTTTTGGAATAATTCAAACCCTCCTGACCACTAATCTTGATAGTACAATCTACTTAATAAGGGTATGGGTGAAAATGTCATACAAAAAAAAAGACAAAAAAAATCTCTCTTAAAGTTAATAAATTAGGTTCTTAGCATGTTTCACTAAGTAACTGGCCCCGTCACCTAAGCAAGTGATGTTGTTCACGTAAAAAGATGAGAATGTGAAAGAACCTAAGTAAAGTCAGTCCTACCTGAAGCCTTTTTGACTCGAGTCAATAAGTTCGAGGGATGTTTTACACCTAATGCCCTAAAATCAACTGATTTGGGAGCCATTGGTCTAAAGCTCGCTACAAGGGTCAACTAGAAAGTAAGGGAACTAGAAAGCAAGGGGTTAGGACATTGCACTGACTTTACACATAAATAAATAAATAAATAAATAAAGAGACTAAATTACAAAAAGATACTACACCCAACCCAAATTAAGTTAGAGGACTTAAACAAAGAAGTGAAAAGTTGGTGAAGGAAGATTTCTATAAATTCTTATTGACTGCACTCTATCACTAAATGGATAAACTTTATTATCCGATGAAGCACCTCTCTTATGATTTAAACAAAAATCTTTTGATTTTAGAATTGTAAGATAACTATTAATTCTTGGACTAGCTTGATACATATTTCTAGATTCCTTATTTACTCGAGGACGAGTAAGATTCAAGTTGGGAGGAGTGATAAACGCACAAATAATCATCATAAACCTATTAATTAATAGATCAAATTATCTTTATTATTTAATATTTGATTATTTTATATAATATTTTAGGTTAAACCTTATCAACTTAAAGAGCTCGATTTTAGGAGTCCAACGATGCAAACGACACTCAAATCGGACTTAAAATGAGCTCAAAATTAAATTTACAAGGATTTATCTTTATCTGCACGCATCTCAAAGCAAACTCGGCAAACCAATTGCCAAGTTCAATTGTAGTCTTCACAGATTTATTTTTCTCTTATGATTTTTCTTTCCTTCCGATTCCATCACTCCACCAACCAATCAGAAAATAAATGGGATTGAAGACTCAAATTGGAAGAAGAATCGTTCGCTATCTTTCCGAAATCTCTTCGCGTTTCGTCCGTATGCCAAATCAAAAATAATCTTAAATTTGAAAGAAAATCAGCGCGTTCTCTCCATGTTCGTGAAATACGCAAACAAACTGAGCATCTGATATGGACGTTCATGATCTCTTCATGATTTCTCTGTGTCTCCTTCGCGTTCATGGATCATGCAAACAAATTAAAAATCGTCCACAATCTCTTTGCTATCCCTCTGCATCCATCCGGGCTTCGAATCAGATCTGAAACAATTAAGAAGCCACATTCTTTCTGCATCCAGGCGTTGGAAACAAAGAGGCATGATCTCTCCATGATTTCTTTGTGTTCTCTTCGCGTCCTCTCCGCGTATGAGCATCTATAAATAGTTCTGGCTCGGCAGAGGTAAGAGGCATCCCGAACAGAGGAAGAAGGAGAGGTGTTAATGAGGCGATCATGCGCTCGGGAGTCCAGAAATCCATTTCCTTACTCAATCTCGGCCACTCTTCCCTTGCTCCATCTCCTTCAACTCAGCATCCATGCCTTGTTCATCGTATCCAAGAACATCTCGATTTCATTTTCTATTATTCTTCTATGAGCATAGCCTACCCATAATGTCCCTCGTTCCCACTTCAATCATCAAATTCACATGCCTTTATATAACAAAGCATCCGACTATCCACATCAGTTGCTGCCTCTACTACTCATAGCCTAACATGCCTGCTCTGGGACTCATCATCGATGAACTTGGTGATCGCCAGGTTCTCTGCCCTCTTCTTTGGATACACAAAGAAAACATTTCATACGCAATCGACTGAAATTAACTAAACCAAAGCTTTTACAATCCTTCGCAGCCTATGTGGCAATAAAAAAACCATATCCAGATCTGAGTATGAACCAATTTAGTTCCGATATCAAGAAATCTACGGAGGAAGGTTGACTAGATTGCGTGTGGCTCCAAGAAAGAAAGATAAGAGGAATTGGCTCAAACTCACCGGTTCTGTGATCAGAGTAGGGCATCTCAATCTCACGGGCGTTCGAATCCAGAGATCTGAGAGCGGCCTCCTCATCGTAGACCTCTCCGCTGCTGTCCTTCCGCCTGAGCGGCAGCGAGGAGGCGGCCGAGGATGCCATGTCGTCCTTCTCCGGCCGGCCACGACGGCCTCTGCGGCGGGTGCGGGCGGGGCTGCGCCTGGAGGCTCCGGCGCGGCAGGCGGCGATCCGGCGGCGGGCGGCGAAGAGGGGCCGTGGTGGCACGGAAGGAGCAAAGGGTAGAGGAGGAGAGGAGGAGGAGAGGTGGTGGTGGGGGAAGAGAGCGAAGGGAAAAGAAAAGAGGGCATGGTATTTAACGAAGGATAGGTAGAGGCCATAACTGATTGCGCTCGTTGGGCGCTTCGCCATGGTCATAGAAAGGGCGTTTCCGCTAATAACCAGTGGATAATAACGCAGACATCTCAAGCAAAATTAAATCTATCAAAAAAAAATCTTAAAATAAAATTATGCACAGAAATCTCTGTTAGAGTTTAGGACACTCGGTAAATAATTTATTATATAAAATTAAATAAAAAGTATTTACTCAATGTAAAACTTAATTATAGGTAGACTTAATTCTGATAAAATTTGATAGTCTTTTTTTTTAAAAAAAAATAATTGATTTTTTTTCTTCTTAACTTTATATTTATAGATAGACTTAAATCTGATTGGATTTTGATAGCCTCTTTTATTAAAAAAAAAACTAATTTCTCTTTCTTAACCTTATCTCTTCCTTAGCAAATAACTTGATGGATTTTTTAAACTGCTATCCTTATCCGATGAAGAGAGGACCAATTATATATATATATACTTTATCAAGTACTTTCATCAAATACCAACTTAATAGCTTAAACTTTTGGACTATAAAGAATGGTGGCCCTTCGCCTTCCGCACGGACGGTGACTCTTCACCTCTAGCACGCGAAGTATGGATTGGAAAAGAGGTAGCCACTCTTCTCCAAACATATCTAACATTCTTCCACTTGGTTTAATAGTTTATAACATTAATATTTAATAATGTAAACATTTGGCGCACATAATTAAATTTCATAATGCTATGCTTTTATCATAATTGACTTTAACATAATAAATTACATAATAAGAGTTATGACGGTCATACATATTACTCCCTTTTCTATACTACTATATTAGCAACTTATTACACATAATTTATATGTCTTAATGTCCACTTAATTTTCTTAAAGGCACATTAATTTTTTTGTTCAAAACATTAAGAGTATGGAACAAGAAATAATTTTATAAAAATAGAAATGTATCATATTAATGAGCTCAAGAGTGTCGTAACATCATCATAATCATTCTTCAATACAACTAAGACCCATTCTATATACATGTTCTTTAAATGTCTTTGGTTGTAAACCTTTAGTTAAAGGATCTACAATCATAAGATTTATTCTAATATGTTCAATGCGCACTCTTTGTTTCTAAACCCCCTTCTTGACAGTAAAGTACTTTAGTTCCATATGTTTAGCATCTCTGAAATATTTATCATTTTTGGAGAAGAAAACTGCCACAAAATTATCACAATAAATTTTCAGCGGCTTAGTAATGGTGTCGATAATCCCAAGTCTTGGAATAAAGTTTCACAGCCATAATACGTGAATTATAGCTTCATAATAGGCTACAAACTCTACTTCCATAGTGGATAAGGCAATGATAGATTATTTGACACTTTTTTATAAATTGTCATTTCTTCTAACAGGAACAATAGCCAAATGTTGACTTTCTACTGTCAACACAATTAGCAAAATCTGAATCTGAATATCCAATCACTTCCAACTGATCAGACCTTCTAAATGTGAGCATATAATCGTTAGTTCCTTGAAGGTATCTCATCACTTTCTTTGTAGCTTTTCAATGATCAATACCAGGATTACTCTGATATCGGCCCAACATCCCAATCGCGAAGCTAATATCTGGTCTTATGCAAGTTTGTAAATACATCAAGGTACCCATAGCAGAAGCATATGGAATATATTCCATTTGCTTACGTTTCACATCATTCTTTGGACATTGCATAAGACTAAATTTATTCCCTTTTTGTATTGGGACAACACCCACTGAACAGTTATTCATATTACATCTCTCAAGAATTTTCTCGATGTAAGCTTTTTGAGACAATCCTATCAATCCATGTGATCTATTTCTGAATATTGAAATTCCAATCACATAAGATGCCTCTCCCATATATTTCATCTTAAAATTCTTAAAGAGAAAATTTTTAGTCTCATACAAGATGCCTAAATCATTAGCAACAAGCAAAATATCATCAACATATAGGACCAAAAATATAAACTTACTTTCATAAATCTTTCAATAAATGCACCGATCAACAATATTTTCATAAAAACCAAAATATGTAATTGTATCATTGAACTTAAGATACCATTGTCTGAAAGCTGTTTAAGTCTATATATTGATTTCTTAAGTTTACACACCATATGACCCTTTCCTTCAAGGGAAAAACCTTTAGGTTGATCCATATAAATTTCTTCTTTTATATTCCCATTAAGAAAGGCTGTTTTTATATCTATTTAATGCAACTCTAAATTATATTGAGCTACAAAGTCATAATGATCCTTAATAAATCTTTCTTTAAAACCGATGAAAATGTCTCTTTATAATCAATGCCATCCTTATGAGTATAACCTTTGGCGATAAGTCTAGCTTTAAAATGTTCGATATTGCCATTCATATCAGTTTGGTCTTAAAAACCCACTTACATCCAACTTATTTAGAACCTTCTAGCAATTCGACAAGATCCCAGACATTGTTTTCAGCCATTGATTTTAACTCATCTTTCATAGCATTAATCTATTTATCAGACTTGTCATTGTTAATGGCTTGTGAAAATGAAACATGATTTTCATCAATGCCACAATCAAAATCTAACTCTTGCAAATAAACCAAATAATCATCTGAAATAATTGATTTTCTTATCCTTACATGTTTATTTAAAGCTATTCCACATGGTTCATTTCTGTCAGCTACTGATAGGTTAGGCTCTTCATGGGTACTTCTTCATTCAAACATTATTCATTATTGTTTTGTTCTTGCAATTCTGGAACAATGTATGAAATAATTATGGATGCAGGAACATTTATGGGTAATGAAACATTAACCCTTACTTCATTGATATCCACAATCCCACTAACTTCACCATTCTTAATGAATTGGCATTGCCTGTCTCAATAATTCTAGAATTATGGTTTGAACAATAAAACCTATACCCTTTGGATTTCTTTGGATAACCAATAAAGTAACCACTGACAGTTCAAGAATCCAATTTCTTTTTATATGGATTATACACTCGTGCTTCTACTGGACAACCTCAAACATGCAGGTGTCTTAAACTAGGTTTTCTTCTAGTCCATAACTCAAAAGGAGTTTTAGAGACTATTGACCCATTTATTGATTTTGATGATTAACAAAAGTCATGAATATATTTCTTATGTTACTAATGAGATTGATAAAGTATTTCAGAAATTTAAAATGGTTAAGTATTCAAAACTTGAGAAAATTGAGTTTGGATTGATTTTTAATGGTATGTGTCAAGTTTCAGACTTTAGAGCCGACTCTAGAAATATTAGAGCCGACTCCGAAGCGTATCAGAATTATTTGGCACATTTAGCACGATTTAGAGCCGACTCCAAAAAAAATTAGAGCCGACTCTAACCTGAGATACAGAGAACCTCTTTTCTGCATCAGAAATTAAAGCCGACTCTAGAAAAGTTAGAGCCGACTCTAATCTAAGAATAGAGACTACATTTTTTGGGACACAATTAGAGTTGACCCCAAGGAAGTTAGAGCCGACTTCAGCACGGGATGTGTTGACCCCATGAAAGTCAAAGCCGACTCCGCGATGGAAGATTCTTTCTATTTTGAGTAACCTAACTTAGAGCCAACCCTAGGCCAGATTAGAGCCAATTCTAATCTATTAGAAGCGACTTTCATAGTTGTTAGAAATGGCTCCAACGGCTATATTTTTCCTGATAAACTTCAATGGCTCTTTCCTTTCTCATGATAAACTCATCCACAAGCACTTTCAATGGCTATTTGCATCAAAATATGGATTAAGAAAAAATTATAAAAGAAGGGTTCTGATTGTTTGAAAAGAAGAGAAGAAAAAGAGGAAAAATCAAGAATAAAAGAGAAATATCAAAGAGAGAAAGCTCAGATTTAAATCTCAAAGAGAGAAGAGAAATCAAAAGCACTCAAGATCCAAATCCGAAGGATTTCCATCAAATAGAAGAAGAAAAGAAAGAGTCCTAATTCTTCATCCTTCTTTGCATCAACATTTCTTCCAGAGCTTCAATCCTATCTTGAAGAAGATCATCCAAGAAGAGAAGAAGAAAAGAAGAAAGAGGAAAAGAAGAAAAGCTCAACCTCAAAGATCTTTTAATCAAGCTTTTCTATCTTCATTTTACTTATATTGTCTATTTGCTCATTCGAGGAGCTTTCATATTATTGTAATTATTTGCTTGATACATTTGTTTTCTGATTCAATCAAGTGATTGAATCAGGTGAGGCAGTTGCCTTGGGCAAGCTAGAGTTAGCTTATGTTAGGTTGTTTGCTGGTAAACCTATGAAAATCGGCTGTGTTCGTTATGATCCCGTTGTAAAACAACAAGTTTGTGTTGTGAGCTTGTAAAACAACTCAACTATAATCAGGGTGATTATAGTGTGTGTCCAAGAGTTGCTTGAGAATGGATGTAGGTGTGGCTAACACCGAACCACTATAAACCTTTGTGTTTGTCATGCTTATTTCTTCTTTCCTTCACTTTATCTTTATATTTTGCTTTGCATTTTTAGCATCACACTCACTACACTCTCTTTGTGCACCTTCACTTTGGAAAATTAGTTTTAAACGATAAATTTTTAAGAACCCAATTCATCCTCCCCTCTTGGGTTGCCATCTGAGCCAATAGAAACTGCCTTACTATGAATCCTATTCAGTATATACTGCAGTTCTAAGGGCATATGTCCACAAAGATTTGGATAATAAGAAATTACTTATCATACTCCTAACTATGTTCATTAATATTCTATTTTGCCTTTCTGCCACACCATTTTGTTGAGGTGTGTCTGGCATAGTATATGTGCATATATGCCATGTCTTTTGAGAAACTTTGCAAATGGATTTGGATTTTACCCCGATTCATCATACTTTCCACAATACTCATCACCTCTATAAGATCTTACTATTTTTACTTTTCTATCTAGTTGTCTTTCAACCTCTTTAGTAAATACCTCAAGGGCATTTACAACTTGAGATTTTTCTTTAAGCAAATAGACATATCCATAACGTAAAAATCATCTATAAAGATGATAAAAACTTTTCTTCAACAAAAGATGGTGTATTAAAAGGTCCACATATATTAGTGTGTATAATTTCAAGAAGCTAAGTACTTCTTGTAGCTTCTTTCTTGTTATGTTTGGTTTGCTTTCCCTTAATGCAATCCACACATAATCCAAGATCAGTAAAATCTAGATTTGGTAGAATTTTATTCTTTACTAATCTTTGTAGTCTTTCTTTGGATACATGACCCAAATGTTTATGCCACAAGTAAGCAGAGTTGCCATTTACCATATTTGTCATACTATGTTTAATTTCAATATTTTGATGAACACACATCAAGGGATGCAGAAAAATTATCATCAAGTTTCAATTTATATAAATCATCCATAAGAATTTCAGAGCCAATAAATGAACCATCTTTATTAAATAAACCGAAACATCTTTTTTTAATCTTAAAACTAAACCCATTAACATCAAGTTTTGATATAGAAACTAAATTTCTAGAAAGTGAAGGGACATAGAGAGTTTGAAGTAGATTCAGGTAATGCCCGGTATCTAAAGTAAGACGATAAGTCCCTATGCCTTCAATTGAGGCCTCCTCTTGGTTCCCCATGAACAAAAGTTTTTATTTGGGTTTATTCTCTGGATTGTAAGGAATCCCTACATTACATTAGAAACATGAGTAGTGGCATCAGAATCCAACCACCAAGTATTAAAAGGAACTTAAGATAAGTTTGATTCAAAAATTGAAGAAACATAATGAAAGATACATTTCTTTTCGAACCAAGCTTTTCATTTTAGACAATCTTTCTGATAATATCCTTATTTCTTACAGAAGTGACATATATCTTTCTTCTTTCCTTCTTATCATTATCAGCAACCTGTGTTACTTTAGTGGGTGCTTTCTTCTTAAATTTCTTAGATTTTGGTTTGATAATTTTACCAGCTCCTTAACCTACTAGGTTTATTGAATGAATCCCTTATGCTTTTAATCTCGTTTCCTCTTGAGTAAGCTTACTAGCCAATTCATTAACATCCCACTTATCCTTAATAGTATTATAGTTAATTTGAAAAGGCCAATACTCTTGAGGTAATGAGTTCATAATGAATTATACCAGAAAGGAGTCATCCATGGTCATTTCCAGAGTCTTAAGTTTTGCTGTAATATTAGTCATATCAAAGACATGTTACTGCATACTTCGCAACTCATCATACTTCATGATCGTGAATTCAGCTATTAGTATCTCTGCAAGTAACTTATCAGCGGAATGAAAGCACTTTTCCACAAGCTTAAGATATTCTTCGGCAGTTACACTTTTTGGAAGAGTAGACTTAATGTTATTGGCAATTATCATTCGCATGAAACTAAGACATAATCTATTAGAATATCTATCCCATGCTTTATATTTTAATTTCTCTGCCTCACTGCTTGTATTAGTAATGTTAGTAAGCTTTTCTTCTAATAGTGCCAAGTTAAGATCCAAGACACCTAAATGAAAATTGACTTATTCACGCCATTCAGAGAAATTTAAACCATTAATGATAGTAATAGCAGAAGTATGTGAATGCAGAGAAACAGCTGCAAAAAAAAACATAAAAGCTCACTAAATTAATAAATTCAGATAACACATAAACTATACTGTAAATTTCCTTTGGGTAATACAGCAATATAGATACATCATCATCGTAAACCTTATCAAATATATATATAGTATCTTTGGATATCCATATTATATTTGATAAGAGAATATTAGATTTTCTTCTTTATGTTTATTAGTTATAGAATATCAATCCATCTTTGGGCAAATTCTTAATTTCTAACAACCAACAAATCTTTATGATTTAAACAATAGCATTCTATAAATTTCATAAATTATAAGACTGAATATAAATTAGTTTGGCCACTTTGATGACTAACTAACTAATTTAATCTTGATGCCATATAACTAACTATAATACTATTTAAAATAGTAAAAAAAAATCTCTTTATAGGCTTGTACAACCTAAACTAGCTCGACTTGTCTAGATTGCATGGGCTCATAAGGCTAGCAACCAGCCTCCTATCTTCTCCATGCCAAAACTCCAACCTCCTTGGCCAAGACTTCCAAGAGCCACAACTCCAAATCCCCTGGTCCAAGACCCATTCTCGTCCTTCCAAGCCCACCAGCAGCTCACAAACCCAATTCAAGAGTTCCCTCCTTGCGCCACTTCTAACGCTCAATTCCTAGATGAGTCCCAGCTCATGCAAGCCAATGTGGAGTAATTCCATCCAGAGGCTCGAAGAAATCTATGGCAAGACATTGTCGCTCAGGCTAACCTTTCTGAGAACTTTGTGCCTACTTCAAACGTTATTTATGACAATTTGGACCCATCCATTCCCAGTTGATCTATGAGAACTCCAACTATCAAGCGACCAATAACCTGAATTATAACCTAGCTTCTGTTCTATCGACACCGGCGTCAAGTCCGACGCAATTAAAATCCTCAACAATGTATTTAATGGCCAACAATACATCCAGCCAAAACTGAAGGTTCATCGTCAATTCATTTGATGCAAAATCAATCAATCATAATATATGAATAAATTATTTATATTAAAAAACATACTCTAATACTACTTGTTAGAGTTTAGGATCTTCAATAAATAATTTTTTACATAAAATCAAATAAAAAATACTTACTTGATGTAGAACTCATCATAATCGTAGATAGACTTGAATCTGATTGGATTTTGATAACCTCTTTCATTAAAAAAAATAACTGGTTTCTCTCCCTTAACCTTATCTTTCGTAGCAGATAACTTGATGGATTTTTTAAACTATTATCCTTATCACGTGAAGAGAGGACCAAATTATATATATATATATAACCTTCAATCTGGTACTTTCATCAAATACCAAATTCAATGGCTTAAACTTTTGGACCATAACTAACACAAACCCTTCATCTTCTTTTTCAGTTAAAAATCGAAAAAAAAGTTAGAAGATAAGAAATAAGCGGTAATTAGGAAGAGGTCATTAACATCATTTTAAATTCAAACTTAAAATTTTGAATTCAAAATTCAAACTTCAAACTTAAAATTAAAATAGTTTGAAATTCAAATTCATAATTTGAATTTAAACGGTAAGGATGTTAACATTAGGCTTACCTAAATTTGAGCCTAAATCAAATTCCATTTGATTTGACCCAGATATTCATGGCTCAATCAAATTGAGCTAGCCAGCAATCGTATTGCCAATTTAATCCTCCAATTAATTTACTAATATTTAGTTTCTCAATCATCCAGTTAGGTAGAATCTCCTATGGTGTGTGATCTCATAGGTTCGAACACTAAGCCAGTAGTAATGGAACACTTTCAGTACTAATCGAAGTCGTCATCTAGCAATAACACCCGATGTTCGGATAGGTCAAAGGTTGCAGAGCAACAATCAACAACCTTTGGCATATGGTTACCATATAATTTATCTATTTGACCCTCAATGCTAAGATAACTTAGGGTTTTAACTACCAACCCTTAATTAGCTCATTCATAAAGTGTCTCAATCTTCACAAGTCCTGTGACTCCTCACAAGGACTACTCTGGCCAAGGTTTTGCTAAATTGAAACACAGCGAGACATTTACTCCAAACTATTTAGAGGGATCAATCCCATCTTGATCCACTCACTGCTCCACAAGTACTTTACTGCACCCAAAAACCTTATATCACTAGATTAAAAATCTAGGTAATCCAGCACCAAAATACAATAGGTTGCTTGCAAGCTACCATGGTGATCTCAGGTCAGAGGAACACTTATATCTATATCCTTTTATGAACACTTCTTGGTAGAAAAGTGTTCCGCAAATTGGTCACGTTCAGTGAGATGTCATACACCTCACCTGCATGTCATACCAGTGTCACCACACTCCTTGATAAAGAGGATAACCAACCCATATGACATACAACGACCTTTACTTGATACATAGTTGTCCTATAACTATATATCATTTGGTCGCGACTATTTTAAGAACAACTCAATAAACCCTCTCTTTATTGAATAGATTATGGTTCTAAGGACTCCATCATAAAAGAATTTATTTCAGAAAGATGCGATGTGATGAACTGTTAAATAAATATTTTATTAATTAATAATTTATATACATTTACAACTTGCATAATCATCTATATGTTAGTTGATTGGCCTTAGGACACAATTCCCAACAACTTTCACTTGGACTAAAGCCACTCAGAACAGTATCTAATACCCATCTTCCATTTATAGTCATGAAATTCTTTGATTCCGAGAGCTTTAGTGAATGGGTCGGTTAGGTTCTCCTTTCCATCAATCTTCTGAAGGTTGATGTCACCTCGCTCCATAATTTCTCACACAAAGTGATAACAACATAGAATATGTTTGGTGCATTGATGGAACTTCGGCTCTTTGGCTTGAGCAATGGCTCCAGTGTTGTTATAGTACACCAAAATAGGACCATCCATAAAGGTGTCACTCCCAGTTCTTCTAGAAACTTTTGTAATCATACAGCTTCCTTTGCTGCATCCGATATTGCAATAGATTCTGCCTCACAAACGGTCCACATTGTGCTGCTTGAAACTTTTTCAGCAGGTCGCTCCTCCATTTAGGATAAAAACAAATCCTAACACACTCTTGCTATCATCCCTATCTAACTGAAAACTAGAGTCAATATACCCCATAAGTTTTAAGTCAGGTTCTTCATAAATTAGCCATTGGTCCTTAGTATGTCGTAAATACTTAAAGATAGTTTTTACTACTTTCTAATGAGCTTCATCTGGGTCAGACTGGTATCTATTCACTACCCCTAGTGAATATGCCATGTCTGTCTAGTAAATATCATAGCGTACATGATAGAACCCATTGCCGAAGCATATGGAATCCTACTCATACGCTCTCTTTCCTCAGGAGTTGTCACACAATCCTTTTTGGAGAGAGAAATTCCATGGCCTATTGGAAGATAGCCTTTCTTGAAATTCTTTATACTGAACAGTTTCAGTATAGTGTCTATGTACGTAGATTGGGATAATCCTAGAAGCCTTCTAGATCTATCTCTATAGATTTTTATACCAAGTATATAAGAGGCTTCACCCAAGTCCTTCATAGAGAATTAAGATGATAACCAGATATTTATTCCTTGTAGTGCTGGGATGTCATTTTCGATTAAGAGAATGTCATCCACATATAATACAAGAAATACAACCACAGAACCATTAGCTCATTTGTAAATGCAAGGTTCTTCTCTGTTCCTAATGAAACCATACGTCTTGATACATTTATCAAAACACATGTTCCAACTCCGAGATGTCTGCTTCAATCCATAAATGGATCTTTGAAGCTTGCACACTTTTGACTCATCTGTGGATGTGAACCCTTCAGATTGTATCATATACACCTCCTCTTCCAGCTCACTATTCAGAAAAGTTGTTCGGACATCCATTTGTTAGATTTCATAATAAAAATGTGCTGCTAAGAAAGCATAATCCGAATGGATTTGAGCATTGCCATAGGAGAAAATGTCTCATCATAGTCTATACCATAACGTTGACGATATTCCTTGGCAACCAGACGGGCTTTATAGGTCTTTACCTGCCCATCTGTGCCTCTTTTTCTTTTAAAATTTATTTGCACCCAATGGATTTTATCCCCTCAGGTGGATCAACCAGTGCCCATACATTGTTGATTTTCATAGACTCCATTTGGATTTTATAGCTTCTAGCCATTTCTCAGAGTCAAACCTCTGTATTGCATCCATATAGGTGATCGGATCCTCATTATTCTCATCGAGTTCAATAGGATCATCGTTCCAGACCAAGAAACCATAGTATCTATCCGGTTGATGTAGTATCCTACTAGATCTCCTTAATGGTTCTTGTATGGGCTCTCAGTTTGATCTAATCAAATCCGCTTCTATATTGTCTCTTAAGTGTGTCGATTTTTTTCCTTGTTGAACTTCACTAAGTTCAATCTTAGTAGCTCTAGTTCCTTCACCAAGGAACTCCTTTTCTAAAAAGATAGCCCTAAGACTGGCGAACAACTTTTGTTCTTCAGGCAAGTAAAAGTAATATCCCTTAGACTCTTTTGGATACCCTACAAATAGGCACCGATCAGACCTAGGTCCAAGCTTATCTGTTGCCAAACATTTAACATAAGCCGGGCAGCCCCAGACCCGAAGGTGTGAGAGTATCGGCTTATGCCCAGTCCATATCTCATATGGTATTTTGTTAACGGACTTACTTGGAATCCTATTTAAAAGATAACAAGCTAACTCTAAAGCATAACCCCAAAAGGAGATCGACAGAGAAGCAAAGCCCATCATGGATCAAACCATGTCTAACAGGGTTTGATTCCTCCTTTCAGACACTCCATTTAACTAAGGTATCCGTGAAGGTGTTCATTGAGAAAGAATCTCATTCTTCTCAAAATATGTTAGAAACTCACTGAAAAGATATTCACCACCTCGATCTGATCGAAGGGTTTTGATAAACTTTTCAGTTTATTTTTCTACTTCATTATGATATCGTTTGAACATTTCAAACAATACTTATGTTTCATCAAGAATATTTAACCATATTTTGAAAGATTGTATGTAAACGTAATGAAATAATTATACCCACCCAGGCACTAACATTCATAGGTCCGCATACATCGATATGTATCAGACTAAGAATTTTATTGGTCCATTCACCTTTTCTTCCAAAAGATGATTTGGTCATTTTACCCAGAAGACAAGATTCACAGGTTGGTAAAGATTCAAAATCATTAACCTCAAGTAGACCTTCTTGTCTCAACCTGTTTATCATGTTCTTATTAATATGACCTAGCCGGCAGTACCAAGGTAAGCATTATTGATATCGTTTATCCTAGGGCGTTTGCTAGATGTATACATTATACTAACAGGTCGGGATAGTATATATATCCATTACCATATATTCATTCATCACAATAGAACCATTCATAATGATTTTGTAAATATCATTCTTTATTGATAGTTCATAACCAGACATGGCCAATTGGCCTACAAAAATGATATTTAAAATGAAAGATGAACAATAATGGCATTCATTTAAAAAGATTGTACAAGACTCAAAAATAAGTTTGACGGCTCCTAATGCCAGGACTGAAACTTGGCTTCCATTTCTCACATTTAAGAATCTCTCATCGTCCTCGAATCTTCTACTAACTTAAAGTCTCTGCAAAGAATTGCATATATGAATTAGACTTCTGGTATCTAATACCCAATTAGTAGTATCATAGATAGAGAAATTATAAGGTGTTATTATATAAATAACTTGTTCAGCATTTCCTTACCGTTTCCTCTTCTTGGACCTGTTCGGGTCAAGGAATGTAATATAAAGAGGGCAATTCCTCTTCAATGACTCTGCTTCTTGCAAAAGAAACACTCTGCCTTACTCTGATCAACTTTAACCTTTTTAGCCTGACTAGTCCCAACATTTTGCATCTTCTTCCTTTTATTTTTCTTTTTTCCTTTCTTAAAGGGATAATGACCTCCCAAAGAACCTTCCACTAAATTCACCATTCCTTTATTGAGCTGGTGATCTTTCTCATAAGTCTGCAGTAAATCAAGTAGACCATGGTAGTTTACTGTAGGCTTATTCATTCTATAATGATCAAAAAGTCAAGATAAGAAGGAGGCAGGGAGTTCAGTATCGCATCTTTCCTAAGTTGTTCATGCAAGGGACAACTAAGTTTGCCCAAGCGCTCAATCATCTCGATCATGTATAATACATGATCAGTGACCGAGGCCCCATAACGCATCCATGCATTGTAGATGGCACAAGAGACCTCGTACCTCTCAACGACGTCGTCTGGTGTTCCAAAGGATTCTTTCAACTTTTAAAGAATTTTCTCTGGTTGGGCTTCCTTAAATTTGCGAGTAAACTCGTCGTTCATCGCTGCTAACATTACGCATCGAACAATGGTCCAATCAAAGAGCCACTTCTGATAAGTATCCCTAACCGAACTCTGAGCATTAGGAGCAGGGACTTCAAGTGCTTGATCCGTTATCACATAAAGGATCCGTTCATGCTCTAGGGCAATCCTGAGCCTTCGATACTAGCTATCAAAGTTGGGACTCTTAAGTTTTTCATTATCAAGCAACAAACAGAGCGACAAGTTGGTAGACATTATCTAAAAGAAAAACTAAAAACCTATTATTGTATATGAATTATTATCCTAAAAATATGGACTTTAATCTAAAGGCCCTTCCACTATTTTATTCAAACTGACAGCCTCTACCTCCAATCCGATGGTGGTCCTTCACCTTCCGCACACGACGCGCTAGTTGGACGAAAGGACGGTGATACTTTGCCTTCACCACGCGAACAGATTGGGAAAGAGGCAACGACTCTTCCCCAAACATATCTAACAATCTCAAGCAAAAATCTCAAATTAAATCTATCAAAAAAATCTAAAAATAAATTATGTATATTTAAATTTTTTATTTAAAATTAAATTAATGTACAATCCAAGTTGAAGTAATATTATAATTTTAATTCGGAATGCTCTACAAATAGAATGCTAGAGGGCTTATCTTGCCGAAATGGGATACAAATATTTATTATAACATGAATTGCGCCAATACCTAACTGCGATGTGGTGGTGAGCTGGAAATGAAATGGTGATGAGTGGCATTACTTAAATAGATGTTATTTCCAGTTCTTCCTTTTGTTAAATGAAGTTTTCAATTCATTTTTAACTTTACTCCTTCATAAATCTTCTAGCTCTTATATATTTCAAACTATGTTTAATAAGTGACCACATTAGATTCAAACAAAGAATTGTCTATATCCTTTGAACCAATAACCATGTATGAATGAGAGAACCTAACTAGAAATCCTTAATGTTTACTTATGTAGTTATTTATTTTATCTGCAATCAATAAAAGAAAATTGTTGGGCATATACACTGAACTCAACTTAAGGTAATAAAAAAATTACAAAATATCTTCTACAAGTAAGGCTTGTATGAAGCGTTTCCTTTGTATAAATTTAGGTATTCATTTAGGGTTGATATAAAACTTATCAATATGATATTCATTTCTATCTATTTAGAGCAAATATAGATCTAAACTCAAATATTCAAAACATATATATACTTATATTTAGATTTCCAAAATAAATTGAGTAAAAGTATAAATCTATAGATATCTGAGCTGTTTTTATTCCACTTTTAGCCCTATCAGTAGGATATTTTTTTCAATAATGTAGGAGATCAAAGGAAATTTAGGGACAAATAAAGAGATATGCACTAATTATGTTAATTATATTTTCAATTATAAGTTTTAATGATATAATCTAATCTTTTTCCTAGTTTTCTTAACAATATATTCCTTAAAAGTCCTACCTATAATTATTCCTACTTTATTTTTATTTTTATATTTTTAGTTTAATATAATTATATCCTATATTTTCTATTTATCTAAATCTTTCACCTATCCATTTAGTTTCTTATAAGCATATTATATTTACTTTTCTCTTAATTATAGTGTCAACTATCTTCATAGCCTTACCTATTAATATTTCTATATTTCAAGTTGCTATTCTAAGCTGACTATCATGGATTAACTTCTTTACCCATACTCATCCATAGTGCAGCGACCCTTGCTTACTTATCACCGCATCCGGACATCAGTTATACGGTGCCCCTTGCCCATTTTTTAAAATATTCGAAGGCAGATGCAACACATCTTTTAACAAGGATGTCCTAACCTTTTGCAGAGTTTGATTTAGTATATTCAAGTTTTAAGGGATCTGACAAAGTTTTACGTAGGCTGTCAGCTACCTAACGCAATCCTTCTCTTTTATCCGAGCTTGAGACTGACCTTAGTGGAGTTCTCAAATAAGTAGAATATAAAAGTTAAAATTTATTATTATGAATATAAAATAATAATAACCAAAATAATAATAATAATAGTATCTATAAATATACGTATCATTATCTAAGGAATTACATGAATAATAACGAATAATTGGGTGTAAACGAAATAGAATGATCAAATATGGCACCCTTGGTCCATGATGATGTGACTAGATGATTGACATGGGACATAACTTCGTAGAAGATATATTTAGAGGATATTCCCCCATTCATAAAATTAAATAGTACTTTAGCTTTGTCAGAGGGATATATGTGATCGTGGCATGTAATCATGGTGTATTGGTAAAAAGATGAGATGTAATCTTAAACGATAATATGAAAACCATAATTAAGATAGGATGATAGCTTGATGTTTTGCAAACTCTAACAAATGAAGATATGTAAACCTTGACTATAAAGACATGAAAATCAAAATAAGAATATGATATTATATGAAATAATATAGAAAATCAATTTAAAATAGATAAAAAATATAACTATTCTAAAGAAAAGTAAGATAATAGTTATGACATACTATACTCTTGAAAGTTTTATAAATATTAATCTTTTGAATTATAAATTTATAATTAATTTTATTTACCGAGTGTAAACTCATTAAATTATCTTATGTTGTTTTCTAGAGACAAGAAAATGAAGAGGGACCCCTGGTAAAAGCAGCTTTTGATATTAGTTAACTTTTAGTAGCCCTGATGTAGTTGAGTATTGAACAATCTTATTTGTAAATCTATTGTTGGATTGAACTCTTTATTTATTTAATTATGATTGTCGCCTAGCATGTAGCGGATTATTGTATCCTAGATTTACCCTAGGATCTAAGACGCAGCATTGGGTGTACTATAAATGAATTATTTATATAATAATAAACCATTAGATTAAGAGCTGATGATAAATCTTTAAAATAAAATCCGGGTACTTAATAAAATTTCAAAGTTTCCTTTCTATTTCAACAGCCTCCTTTCCCACTCTTCTTCTCTTCTCTTGGCATCCACTGCCTCCACCACCTTGTCCTACCTCCAACCATTCTCCTCTCAAGGCCTTCTCTAATGTCCTATTTTTCCTTGCCAACCATTATCAACCACAACGATTATTTGGAATCTTGTAGGTGAAAGAATGACTTTTATTATTATGTAATTGAGTTGTACACAACTAAGCAATTTTTCTGTAGATAGTATAAATATTGTAAATAATAGTTTTTTGATTGGATAAATGAAGATGATGATGGTAAGTTAAAAGACATTTGGTTGAATGTAATAAAAAGTTATAGTAACCTTGTAAATTTGATAGTAAGCTTACAACCAGTCCTAAATGATACACCATTTTTTTAAACATCCTTTCAACTAATTGTGCTTTGTGCTATACCAAAATTTCATATCTAACTTCATATCAAACTAATATGAAATGTTCAACTAATAAACCAAACAAAGGCATTAATTAAATGACAAATTTATATTATCAAAGCATCATTCAAACTATCAAACCACCAAAATATCCCATCCCATTATCAAGCATCACAATGCTCTAGCATGAACATGATCAAATGTTTAACCATAGCTACATCACAATTTAATAGTCAAATACAATTAACATCAATATTGATTGAATATTAATAATTTTCAGTGACCTCATTGCTGCAAATGAGCTCTAACTCATTATAGTTCTTGATGTGCTTGTGTGTATAAAAGATTAGATTATTTATAACAATATAATAAAATACTAACGATATACAATAGACTTCTGAAATTCATGTCCCCTATAATATATAATCACAAAACACGTCACATGGCACTAAAAATATCTAGATATACATATATTAACACATCAAAGTACTAAGTTGAGCATTCAAAATATGCCAAAAAAGCATTACACACATCATAAACATCTTTATACTAATATAAAGAATAGAGATAACCTCCTAAGTAGAATGTAGATGATTCTTAAATTTGTCCAACTACCTTCTATGAAGCTCCAACTTTAGCAGAAAACCCATAGTTTGAGCATCATTCTCTAAAGATAACCTTAGGCTTCGTCTAATAATTCATTTGAAAATTTATCATATACCAACTTCATGATCTAATCAAAGAGTTTAGTGGAGAAATGTAAATTTTGAATGATCTCTAGTGCAATAGTAATTTTAATCCTCTCCATCACATCAAGCTTCAGGTCCCCAAACTATCTTCAGCCTTTTGTTTTTTACTCTAAGTAGCACGGAAAGATTCAACAAACCCCATCATCTAGGCTAATTTCTTTGTAAATATATAGAAGCACTATCAAATATAGGACCACCAATATTCTCTGTAAGGGGCTAGCCAATTTACTTCTTATAGTTTCGGGTAGCTTGCCTATTTTTACAAATGAGGTGCAACTCATTATAATTTTATTTATTTATTTATTTATTATTCTTATTTGATGGATTGCGTTACTGTGCTAAACATGTATTTATTAGTAACCAAGATTAATAATAAAAATTATTCATCAAAAATAATTTAATTAATGTGACGTGTTCTTCCTCTCCCATTGATAATTCTTTTCACTCTCATTCCACCTTGCTCCACTCTCCTTCTTTAACCTTTTGATAAAGGTTAATGCATCCTAAGGGTCCTAAAATGGTTACAAACATTTGTAGCTATTACAATAGCTTTATTTTATGAAGATACTTATTTGGAACGTCCGAGGAGCGTTAAAACCTTCTTTTCGCTCCTCCTTTACTCGGTTATTGCAGCTTCATCAGTTTGATATTTGTGTTTTGCTGGAAACTCGTCTTTCGGGTCTCAGTCTTCAGCGATTTCAGCGGAGAGTTTCCCGATGTTGGTCTTCTTATGCTGTGGAATCTAATGGCCTCTCTGGAGGTATTCTGGCACTCTGGCGGGAGCCTTCCATTCGTATTGATGCTTTCCATAGTTGTAATCAACAGGTGGCCCTGGTTATTTCGGAAGGGATTACTCCGCCTTGGTTGCTGCTTGGCGTCTATGCTAGTACAGACTATAGAGAGAGGCGTCAGCTATGGTCCGAGACACTCACTCTGTTAGGCCAGGATTTTCCTACGCTTATTGCCGGAGATTTTAATTGTATTGTGGATGCTTCGGAAAAGCGGGGGGGGCGTCGTTTTGTGGATTCCCGAATTCTTCTGAGTTCCGCTCGTTTCTTTCCACTGCCAGGGTTGTTGATTTGGGGTTTTCTGGCTCTCGGTTCACATGGTGTAACAACCGACGGGGAACTGCTCGGGTGTGGGAGCGGCTTGACCGAGCTTTGGCCTCTCCTGGGTGGATGCAGCTCTTTTCCGGTGCTACTATTTCTCATTTGCCTCGGATTGCGTCTGACCACTGCCCCCTTCTGATCTCTACGGAGTCTTCATCACGGATTCCGAGGCCGTTTCGGTTTGAGCAATTCTGGACTTCTTACTCTTCGACCCGGGCTATTATCCGTCAGGTGTGGCGGATGCCAGTTAGAGGAAGCTCTGTCTACCGTCTTTCCCGTCGCCTTGAATTAGTAAAGCGCAGGCTCTTGAGTTGGAGTCGGCGAGAGGTGGGCATTCTTGACCAGCGTATTCAATCAGTGGAAGCTGACATTGCTGTGCTTCAGGCTAAGGAAGATTCTGACGGCTGCCTCTCGGAGTCAGATCTCCAGACTCTCCGTCGGAATTTGTCCTTACACCACTCTATTCTTAGTCAGCAGGAGTCTTATTGGCGACAGCGGTCCCGGATACAGTGGCTTCAGGAGGGTGATCGGAATACCAGATTCTTTCATCAGGCTACTGTGGCTCGGCGGGCTGCCAATCGTATTCGGCATATTCGTGATGAGAATGGCCATATTGCGGAAGATGAGGAGACTATTCGTGAACAGATTGTCCATTATTTTCAATCCCGTTGGTCGGAGGTGTCTGCCAGTGGCTGCCCCATTTCTTCTGTTCCTCTGGATGCTCGGGTGACTGAGGATGATAATGTTATGCTTGTGAGGGAGGTTTCGGCGGAGGAGATTCGTTCTGCTGTTTGGGTTCTGGGCCCTGATAAGGCCCCTGGGCCTGACGGGTTTCCTCCCTTCTTCTTCCGACGCTATTGGGATATTATCGGGTCGGATGTGGTTATGGCTATTCAGATGGTTTTTCATCTAAGGCTATTCCTCCAGAGTGGCAGCGTACTTTTGTCACTCTTATCCCCAAGAGGTCGACGGCTTCTCTTCCCCAGCATTATCGGCCTATCAGTTTATGTACCACCCTGTACAAAATCTGTGCTCGCCTCTTGGTCACTCGTCTCCAGGGAGTGATTCCCCGTCTTATATCTATGGAACAGGGGGCGTTCCTTCGTGGTCGTACCATCACTGATAATGCTCTTATTGCCCAAGAATTCATGCATGATCTTAATCGGGCAACTGGCAGAAGGGCTCTTATGGCCATCCAGTTGGACATGGAAAGAGCTTATGATAGGATCAGTTGGACTTATCTTCGGCAGACTCTTCAGGAGTTCCGTTTTGATGATCTCTTCATAGAGTGGGTTATGGCTTGTGTTCAGGGGCCGACCTTTTCCATTCTCATCAATGGAGGTCCTTCGGGTTTTTTCCCATCTGCTGGGGGGCTTCGGCAGGGTTGCCCTCTTTCTCCTTTCCTGTTCATCCTCTGCGCTGATGATTTGTCTCGCACCTTTGCTCATGCTGGTAGAGCGTCTATGCTGCAGCCTTATATGCCTGGGCCTCAAGGCCCCCCTCTTACTCATTTGCTCTTTGCGGACGATTGTATTCTTCTCAGCCCAGCTTCTATTCAGAATGCGGCGGTTTACTCTGCTATTATACAAGCCTATTGCCAAGCTTCCGGCCAGCGGGTCAATCTGCAGAAGTCTGTCCTTTGTTTTAGCCCGTCGATCCCTTGTCGTCGGCGGACTACGATCTCCCAATTGTTAGGGATCTCCTCCCATTCTGACCGCCTATCCTACCTTGGGATCCCATTTCGGGGCGTCGTCCTCGGCAGACTGACTTTGGAGATCTTGATCGTCGGATTGCGGATCGGTTGAGTAGGTGGCAGGCTTCCAGCCTCTCGTTGATGGGTCGGATTATGCTGATTCGGTCCATCCTCACCTCGCTTCCCCTTTATCTCTTATCTAACACCCTGATTCCGGTTATCTGTCTGCGCCGGATTGAGAGGCGTTTTCGGGATTTTCTCTGGGGTTCGAGTCAGGGAGGCCACGGTATTCATCTCCTTTCATGGGATATTGTTTGTATGCCTATTAGAGAGGGTGGGCTGGGAATTCAGTCGTTGGTCCTTCGTCGGGAAGCTCTGTTTGCGAAGCATGCCTCTAGATTTTTATTGGACCCTCACTGCTTCTGGAGTATAGTTATGAGAGGTAGATATGGTGCCTGGTCTGCTGATTCTATTTCCCGCACTCCTCGCGGATGCTCTCCGTTTTGGCGGGCGATTGTCAGGCTGCCCCTTCTGTTATGCCCGATATTCACTGGATGATTGGGGATGGGAGATCTGTTGATGTTACCCAGGATAGGTGGATTGCAGCCACTCCTCTATCCCGCTGGCCGACCTTTATTAGTACTGATGTTGATCCTTCTATGCCTGTGGCTGCGTTGATCTGCCAGGATAGTAATGTTTGGAATGCTTCCACTGTTTTCCGACTTTTTGGGGTGGAGCTTGCGCTCAGGATCCTTGCCATTCCCCTTGCCCCCTCAGCTGATTCGGATACCAGACTTTGGCGGCGTTCCTGCCTTTCTTCTGCTCCTACCAGGGATCTTGTTGACTGTTTCCGTTCTCGGACTGCGGGGTTGGACGATGTTGCATGGATCTGGCGTTTGCCTATCCACCCCAGGATCCGGCTTTTCTTGTGGAAGCTTCGGTGGAACCGCCTTCCGACCTGCGCTCTTTTGGCTGGCCGTGGTCTCCTCATGTCGTCTCTCTGCCCAATCTGTGGGCTTGAGGATGAGTCGGTAGATCATGTTATTTTTAATTGCTCTCGAGCTATGAGGATATGGCAGCAGATGCAGTTCACCCCGTGGGTGCATGAGGACGGACCCATCCGGCTGTCTTTCTTGCACGTTATTCGTCTTGCCGCTCAGAGGGGTCTGGGTGCCCAGTGTGCTGTCTCAGCTTACTTGGCTTATCATATTTGGCTCACGAGGAATCAGATAGTTTTCTCTGATGAGACTGTTCCAGCCCATATTATTATCAGAAAGGCTATTTTTCTTGCTAAGGAGTATGGCCGCTCTTCCCTTGCTGTTCACTCTGCTCGACCCGGCTTCTGGGACTCCCCTGCTGCCTTGGCAGCGCACCGTTCTACGGTCTTTGTTTCTTGGGAGCCCCCACCCCCGGGTTATGTCAAAGTGAACTTTGATGGTTCTGTCTCCGATCGTATTGTTGGGTCCGGTTTTGTTATTAGGGGTTCGGAGGGAGAGCTTCTTGCTGCCGGTGGCCATGGTTCCCTGGATCTATCGGTTCCGATGGCGGAGCTTCAGGCTGCTTGGGCTGGTATCAGTTATGCCGTTCGTTATTTGGCCTCAGACAGACTGATTATTGAGGGAGATTCTCTCACTGTTATTCGGTGGATTCGTCGGGATGGGGGTCCTTATTCCACCAATCCCATTCTTCGTGCTATCTGGGATTCTCTCCGGACTACAACTGCGCCTATGATTCGCCATATTTATAGAGAAGCCAATGCGGCTGCTGATTGGGTTGCTAATCTCACAGATCGCCATTCAGGCCCATGGGAATGGCATAGGGGTGATCCTTGCCCACTTATTTTGCAGCAGATTATGTATTCTGACTTCTCGGGCTTGACTCATGCCAGACTGGTATGATCGCCCGATTGTAACAAAAAAAAAAAAAAAAAAAAAAAAAAAAAAAA
>UESW01002298.1:175556-246598 GCA_900491605.1 Calamus simplicifolius
TAGGTTTGTCTTAGAAAGCATATATTAATAAAGTTCTTGAGAAATTCAACATGAACAAATGCTCTGCAAGTGTTGTTCCAATTCAGAAGGGAGATAAATTCAGCCTTATAATGTCCAATGAATGAATTGGAACGCAAACAAATGGAAGAAATACCTTATGCATCAATTGTTGGTAGCTTGATGTATGCTCAGACATGTACCAGGCCAGACATCAGTTTTGCTATCGGGATGCTAGGCAGATATCAAAGTAATCCAGGAATAGATCATTGGAGAGTTGTAAAGAAGGTACTAAGGTATTTGCAAGGAACGAAAGATCACATGCTTACCTACAGAAGATCTAATGATCTTGAGGTCAAGGGATATTCAGACTCAGATTTTGCTGGATGTGTTGATACTAGAAAGTCCATATTGGCTATTTGTTCCTTTTAGCTGAAGGAGCGATCTCATGGAAAAGTGCGAAGCAGTCTGTCATTGCTGCATCTACTATAGAAGCTGAGTTTGTGCATGCTTTGAGGCCACAATTCATGGTTTATGGCTGCGAAATTTTATTTCAGGACTTGGGGTTGTCGACAGTATTGCTAAGCCGCTGAAAATTTATTGTGATAACTCCGCAACAGTCTTCTTTTCTAAAAACGATAAGTATTCAAAGGATGCTAAACATATGGAATTGAAATACTTTGCCGTTAAAGAAGAAGTTCAGAAACAAAGAGTGTCAATTGAACATATTAGCACCAATCTCATGATTACAGATCCGCTGACTAAAGGGTTGCCGCCAAAGACATTTCATGAACATGTCCAAAGAAATGGGCATTATTGAAAACCATTAGTGATGTTATGTTTAAAGCTTTAAATTCCTTATGTATTTGACACTCTGAGCTCAATTAATTATTGTTTCTGAATCACTTATGAATCCTATTTACTTATGCTGATATATATACATAAATGAATTATGAGAATATTAATAGGATTTGTCTTTGATAAAGACATTATTGTTAGACTTTATTGCAATTCCCATTATAGGTCATGTTAAGTATAGAACTAGTAATGTGATACATGGAAGGGAGTACGTCAAAATAATAGCATACAGCCGCTATGATCCTTATTAGTTTTGCTTAATGATGATTTCATGTTTGACCAATATTATGAAGGATTTTAGTTTCTGTTATGCGCATTATGATTGATTATTAAACCAGTATGTTTAATATCTTACATGGGCTAAGTGGGAGAATGTTAGCGTTTCCTTTTATGTGGCCCACATGATATATGATTGATTTATCATTTATTTATTCTAAATAATAATTATGATATCTGATTTTATCAGATATTTAAATTTAAGTGATAATGATGGTTTAATAAAGCTAATTTCCTATTGGTTTATCTTTGGGAAGTTGTTATCTGATAACCTCTCTTTGATGGAAAGAGAAAATGATTGTATTATCAGATTAATCTTCTCTCTCCTATATATAGTCTGTTTGACCATCAAAACAGATAAGGAAGAGAATTAGAAAAGAGGGAGAAACTCAATCTGTCGTTAACACTACGCAGCCTCTCGTTCCTCGTCAATAAAAAACGAATATCAATGGATCAAGGTACGCATTCTTGGTTTATGTTTTCATGTATGTTTTATGTAAAAATCATTTATTCTAAGATCTTGACCATTATGTTTATTAAGAAGATCCTTTAATGGATCTTACATTACGAGCCTCTTCATATGGCTTCATAAGCCTAACACAATCCCAACACAAATTTTGTCTTCTAAGAAGGCTACTAGAGTCCACCCTTAATGCCTATGTTAGGTTAGAGAGAGAGAGAGAGAGAGAGAGAGCTAGAATTTCTATAAATGTATGTAGGAATTCTTTACAGAATTTTTAGATATACAAAAGCTTTATTAGAAGTAGAGAATCCAGATTCAAACTTCTAGTCTTATCAAAACTTTTTTAGGATAAGGTATAGGTACGATGGACTAACTATTCTATCCTAATCTCCTTACAACCCATGGGGACACTCTATGGGTTTTGTGTCGGCACAAAAACCCGGCCCTAAGTCCAGCACTTAAAATGATGAATTCTCAATGCTCAGTTAAGAGTCAGACGACTTCAATCACTCCGATGATCAATAGGGTTCGTTCAGTATAATATATCTTTAAATGTCTTGATTCAAACTATGTGCTGCAGGATATTTGTTGTCTAAGGGACTGTTTGGATGGGAGGGGATGAAAGGAAAGGGAAGGAAAAGAAGGAAAAGGTCATAAGTTACTTTGTTTGGGAGAAAGGTGAAAAAAAAGGGAAAGAGAATGAGAGTAACCCCTTCTCCTTATTTCTTCTCAACGAAATAAATTTATTAACTCTCAAATCAAGGGTAACGTAGGGAGGAGAAAATGTTTAAGTTTTTTTAAGATCAAAATATCCTTTTCATCCTCTACATTTTTCTCATTTCCATGATTCATTCCCTACTCTTCATTCTTCTGACCGCGAGCGCTAGTATTCTCAAAACAACAGCAAGAGAAAGAGGAACGCAAGCATCAACACCGACAAAGAAGAAGGAGAAAAGGTGAGAGCATTTTCTGCGGTTGCATTAGACTCTCTGATGTTAACAATTACTTCTATAATTATTTTTGCTTAAAATAATTTAGACATATCTTTTCAGCTTGTTAAAAGACTAAAAATAATTGCAGATTTTCTTTCTCTTTTGGTTGTGCTGGAACTCTATGTAGTGCATTAAGTTCAAGAGAAAAGCAAACCTATTTTAATGCCTCTTCTGTTTCTCTTCTTTTCTCACTCTATTGTCTCTTTTTCTTTAACAATAAGAATTAGTTATTTATTTTAACAAACTTTGTGATTTATCATCTTTTTTAACTTGTTATTATTTTAATAAATATTTTTTTTTTTTTTCAATATTTTTTCTACTATTACCTATTTGGGTAGAAATAGAATATGGGGTTGATGCACCTCTTCCAACTATAATTAATGATAATATAAAGAACACAAATATCATATGAAATATGGAAGGATATAATTATCACATAACTCTTTCTCTTCTCTTTCCTCCCCTTCTATCCAAACAAGATAATTGATATTACCTTTCTTTTCCTTTCCATCATTTTCAAACACAAGAGAAGGAGAACAACATTTCCTTTTCCTTCCTTTCCTCTTCCATTCCTTTTCATCTTTCTACTCTTCCATTCCTTTTCCTCCAAAGATCCAAACAAAGCCTAAGTCTCGATGGCTACTACAACATAAACTCAGCCAAATATTTAGAAATATGATTTGCTGATGTCAATCCACCTTGTTTACATGATTATGAAGAAAAAGACTGAATGATATTCTTTATGGAAGATTTTTGGAAAGGAAAGAGCTGTGTGTGTGAGAGAGAGCTATGCTTCCCCTGTAACCTAATTCTGCAATGGATGGTGATAATTCTGCTGGCATCTCAGCTCTTTTCTATATTACCTGTCCATTTCATGCATGGGTGGCAATGAAAAGGATTTTTTGCCGAACAAAATTTAACTAAGAAAAGCTCAGAGAGAGAGAGAGAGAGAGAGAGAGAGAGAGAGCACCAATATAAGGGTAGGTGAGTGGGCAAGGAAAAAGAAACTAGATATTTATAGTTTACCCCCAACTGAGTATTTTAAGTGTCTTAATTATTATTTCTTCTTGCTGATTCTTACTATCCTATGTCTCTGCTGCCATCATTCTGTCAAGGGTACTCTCTATTAGTATCTTGACTGTGAGATGCACTGATTCAGAATGCACCTAATTCTATATCTGTGTGCAACTCAATCATTATTAGAACTCATTAAGTCAATCCATTATAAGCTACTCACTAGATTCGATTCCTGTGTTATGGACCCCATGGCGGCTTTATTTATAAGCTGATGTAAGTAGCCATCTTAAACTAAGCACATGATGGTAACCCAAGGCTGCTATTTTTGACATTTAATCACAAATTTTAACAAGAAGAAGTTTGCATCTTGATTTCAACAATCAAATAGACCCCCTTTTTTTTTTCGTGAAAACATATTCGTCAAAACAATGACCGGTTGACATGGAGGAAGCTAGCTGTAAGAAAAAAATAGTTTCCTTGCTGTAAGATTTTATGGTTTAGCGACCAATTTAAAAACTGCTGACAGTCTTTTTCTTCATTAGTTGAGGCATTAGTAATCCTTTCACTTTGAGGAAGAATTCAAGCATGTTTCTGTCCTTTGTTGAAAGAATATTGGAGCTGACCATGAATGTAGCAATAGATCGAATGGAGGGAATCAGATGCTGGCTTCCTTCAGGCCACATTAAAAAAAAAAAAGAAGAAGAAGAAGAAGAAAAAAGAAAAAACTTTCCTTATTTGCATTTTTCTCTTATATACTTCACTTTCTTGTAAGCTTTAGTTTGGAAAGAAACTCTAAGATGTTTTAAGGGAGAGGATATACTGATGCAAATCAGCAACTTACGTACATTAAGAAAAGGAAAAAAAAAAAGAAGAAAAGAAAAGTTATGACCGATAGTCTGATAAATATGGAATCTTTTAAAATTTGACTCCCTAAGTTGAATCAATATTGTTGAGACTTTTGTGCTTTATTAGCACTGTCGAAGGTTGAATGAGTTATTATGATAAATTTTCAACTGATTAACTTCTTAAAGATTCTTTAATTAGAAAGAAAATATAACTCATTCCCCAGGTTTCCTTTCAACTTCTGACAACTTCATTGTTTTGGAGAGGAAAATTCAATCTCTTTTAAGTCTTAGGAAAGGATTAAATCAACTCTTTACGCTCATTCCAGACAATCTTTTGCTTAATTTCTCTCACCATCAAAAGCGCCAGGAAACTGTTTGGAAAGACAAGTGCAGAGATGATAACAAAACAAATGAATGGAAATGAAACAAAGCTGAAGTAAAGCCAGGATTTTAGCATAACAAATTGTTGGGCTCGATCTCCTTCACTGGTATCTCAAGAGGTAATGCACTGCCAAAACCAAGGTAGCAATCCTACCACCTTCTTTGCTAAGAAGTCTAACTCCAATTATTACAAGAAGATGGACATCTTTTAAAGCACATACGCTACCCTCGTCTCCCTCCTCATCCGGTCACTGGCTCGAATGAGGTCCCCCATAAGAGATGCCAACTGACATGCATCCAATGCCATCAATGGTGGATGTCTTTGAGTCCTGTTGGGGGATTGCGACGGGGAGAGTTAACGCCGTGTGAAGCAAGGCTTTGCGTGACTCAAGCAGCCATTCATCATGAAAAAAAGCTTTTGTGCATCATTTTGATGTAAAATGACTTGCATTGGATGCAATAATTTACTCATGAATTTATGTATCAATGATGCAAAATTTATAAGTAATTTTATTATATAAATTTATATATGAATAAATTATCATGTTCATTGCAGATCAATCCGCACTGAAGCAGCGTACAAAAACTTCCTTCGTCATGCAGCATGACGTGTCCTCGTGAAGCGGATGTGCATGGGAGTGGGTGGGTGGTACCTTCATTCCAATGGCATCCCACCACTTGTCACCAACGTAGAAGACTACGGCCCCATTTTGGCTCATGGAATGGAATCCAACTAATTAGCTTATGACATGCACCTGTTATATCATACCCAAAAATAGATGGATGAAAGAGGCGTTTTGACGCTACTACAAGGAATGTGATTGAAGGGAAGAAGCGCGTATAAAAAGGGCTTGAAGTATTCTTAATATGATTTAAGGTTCAAGTAGACCATCTTGTAACTTCGTCAGCGTACAGAGCCACCACTTACCTTTGATGATCTTTGCCAACAGTGTTATCCCAAAAGATAGGATATGGTAGCATCCACCCACTAAAGAAAAAAAGTATCGCATGTGCTGCGATTGGGAAAAGGAGTAGATGTAGTTCTAAGTTCTACATCATAATTTGATATTTTATAAGAAATTATTTATGCCTGTTTTCATTAAACCCTCTAATGGTATCAGCGTTAATAATTGGGTAGAGGAAAGGAACCTTTCGTTATTATAGTCATCAAAAGAATATATATGGATAATATATTCAAGTCATAAAAAGATATATATGGAAAGGAACTTTTTCTTACTATAGTCATCTCATCTACCATGAAATAATATTCTAACCACTGAATATATATGGATAAGTTTTGGAAGCAAAATTTATCACATCCAAGTTTTGCTCGACAATCAAAATTTTGGAAAGTTCACTTTTAATCCAATAATAATCCAATGCAACTGAAGATGAAATTGATAGAGGAAGCAAGCTCCAGATTCAATCAAATTTTAAAATTTTATATTTTTTAAATTATATTTTCTTTTAATTATGAAAATAATTCAATACGATTTGTACTAGGATTCACTATCATAAAAGAGAAAATTTCATCATCTTCTAATTAAATATAAACTTTACTTTCTATCATTAAACTCCAACAATAAGAGTGAAAGAAAAGAACATAGTGATGAAATGAAGAGACATGTCACATATAAATCACTTTTTTAAATATATCTTTAATTATGTTAATATATATAACAAAAGTTTTTTTTTCTAACAAGTACCATAAGATTTTTTAAAAAATTATCACATACTCTTTCTAAATCAATAAAAACTATATAAAAGTCTTGTCTCTATTTTAGTACTTCTTTATTAACCTCCTAAGGAAATAAATAATTTTTATATTCAAAATTTATGGTATAATATCAATTAATTCATATTATGTTTGGGTCATATCTTAGTTATTTTTTATTTACACATATTTGAAGTTTCATAGTATGGCTCATAAGTTTAATACCATAATAGTTAGGATAATTTTGATACCATCTTATAATTATGAACAAATGCCATAGTGTTATTCCTTTATTTATTGGACATCATTTAGTCTTTAGCCTTAGTCTTTATGTTCTTATTAAATAAAATTTCCAATTAAGTTCCCTGCATCATTAAACACTTGCAAATCTTAATAAAAATTTATCAAGCCAAGTTATTTTTTCTATTTTCATCTTTAATTTTGCTAGCTTTGTTTATCTCAATATTCTATATATATATATATATATATATATATATGTAACATATTTATCATTAATAGAACTAGTTAAATATTCCGAACTTATTTAGATGATTTTCATTCAATAAGTTATTAGAATAACCCCCATATTTCTTTATTCTCATCTTCTTTGATCATGATTTTTTGATCTTTATCTTAATATATTTAAACTAAGACATGTCCATAATTTTTTATTCTTTTAGTCTTGAAATCTATATATTATATATATATATATATGTGTGTGCGCGCGCGCGCGCGGTGCATGCATGCATGTATGTATTATTCGTTGTTTCTAACATGCAATATAACCTTTTTTTGCATCTTAAATCCGGCATCTTTGATTATTCTTTAATTTTATTTCTTAGACATCTTATAGCTTACATATGCTTCTTTATTTTATATTTAGATAGTTTTTATAACCTTTTTTTACCTTAACTACTAACTAAACCTTCATATTTCACCTTTAATTTTGTTCTTTTTATTTTTAAAAAAATCTTCTAATGGTACACGCCATCGAATTCCTTTAGATGGAAATTACTACTCCATTAGATCATCTATGCTAATTAAGGTCAACTTTAGATAATCTACAACAATGGTGAGCTAGTTTGCTATCGGCTACTTTTGATTGTCCATTAGATGCTTCTAAAAACAATATAGATTTTGATATAAGGCATCATGCCCTGAAAAGTTCTGGCCACCCTCACAAGCACAAGCTTTAAGCTTGACTTCCTTGCAAGATAAAACTTAACCTGATTGCTCTAATGGTGTTGGCATGCCAGCATATATCCTAAGAACTTGCAATGCTATTAGTCTCTCAGTTGATAAGGCAACGATTGCTGTTGGTATTATTAGCTTGTTGGAAATTAAATCTAAAATTTTTGGTGAAAATTATAACCCAAGAATCATTCATGTTCAATCATCAAGAATCCATAATCGATAAATGGAAGCGTACCTGAATCCATATTGCTTGATTGCTCTCCAGAGTCCTGCGGTTGGCCTTCAGATCAACACGTACTCCCAGAGAGCCCTTTAGAATTTTTTCTAGGCTATTCTTTCTGATGATGGGATTCAGAGAAGAAGGTCGTACGTGCGATCCAGGGACCATAACCGCTATATATAGTATATTTTAGCCCATCATAAAAATAGAAATAACCCCTTAGGTCTCTACACATTAAAGGGCCACACCTAATCAGATACATTAAAGCCCAAATCACTGAAACCTTAGCTGATCACTTTTAATTGGGCTTAACCTTATTTGACAGTCCGCAACACATAATTATTTCACATATAAGCCCAATGTTGGATTAAAAATCCAACAATCTTCCACTGGGCTATATGTGTAACCTTATAATTATGTTGCAAAAATAACCAAATGAGCTCAATTTTACTGTCATTACTGAAATGTATCTATAACCAATCCGGTCCATCAACCATACCAACATAGGATCAAAGCGGCCTTTGTTATATCTATCATAACTCGACCCATCAATGGTCACGTATGTTGATACAACTGAATGACATGGATCATGATGTGGATGTGTAGCATAAAAATTACATGTAATGTGATCTTAACATGCCTATTTCCAACTGGTCCTTCTTAAACTTGAGTGAGATCAAAACTTTAACATAATTGTACAGAGTGTACTGAACTGAATGAAATACTTTATTTCTGATCAAAAAATATCCAAACACATAAGTGTGTACAAACCAAACATAAAGCATAAAATAGAAGCAATACAAACTCCCACTGAATCTAAGCATCGTCATGCTCTATAACACCCATGTGAGCAGTATGCTCATGAAAGACCTTGGGCGGCACACCCTTTGTAAGGGGATCTGCAACCATGGAGTTTGTCCCTATATGCTCTATAGAAATCTGACCACTCTGTACTCTTTCCTTTACAACCAGGAACTTGATGTCAATATGCTTTGACTTGATCGAGCTCCTATTGTTGTTGGAATACAATACGGCTGACTTGTTGTCACAAAATAACTTTAGCGGTCTTTCAATTCCTTCCAATATGCGCCCAGTGACAAAATTTTTTAGCCATATCCCATGATTGGATGCTTCATAACATGCTATAAATTCTGCTGCCATGGTAGAAGAAGCTATGAGTGTCTGTTTTGCACTTCTCCAAGAAATAGCCCCACCACCTAACAGATATACATAGCCCGAAGTGGATCTTTTACTATCTTGGCATCCCGCAAAGTCGGAGTCAGAATACCCAATGATCTCAAAATGATCTGATCTCCTATATGTGAGCATGTAATCTTTTGTTCTTTTCAGATATCTCATAACCCTTTTGGCTGCTTTCCAGTGATCCATACCTGGGTTGCTTAAATATCTGCCTAACACTCCAACAATGTACGCAATATCCGGACGCGTACAAACTTGAGCATACATTAGACTCCCTACAACCGAAGCATAAGGAATCTTCTGCATCTCTTCAACTTCAAGGTTTCCTTTTGGGCACTGATTAATACTGAATTTATCTCCTTTAGCGATAGGGGTATCACCTGGTTTGCAATTTTGCATGCCAAATCTCTTAAGTACTTTATCGATATAGCTCCTTTGTGATAATCCAAGGATACCCTGAGAACGATCTCGATGTATCTGGATTCCCAATACAAAGGAGGCATCACCAAGATCTTTCATTTGAAAATTGCTTGATAGAAATCTCTTGGTTTCGTGCAACATGCCTATATCATTTGTGGCAAGCAAAATGTCATCCACATACAAAACCAGAAAAATATATTTACTCCCACTGAACTTGTGATACACACAATCATCAACTGCATTCACTTCAAAATTAAATGAGAGAATTACTTGATGAAATTTATGGTACCATTGACGAGAAGCTTGCTTTAACCCATAAATGGATTTTGTCAATTTGCAAACCATTTTCTTTGAGTCTCCTGACACAAAGTTTTCTGGTTGCACCATATAAATTGTCTCATCAATGTCTCCATTGAGAAACGCCGTCTTGACATCCATTGATGGAGTTCCATATCATACTGTGCAACAAGAGCCATGATTGTCCTAAAAGAGTCCTTCGATGAAACTGGAGAGAAAGGTCTCTTTAAAGTCAATCCTTCCTTTTGAGTATAGCCTTTAGCCACAAGACGAGCTTTATACCTTTCCACATTACCCTTTGAATCCCGTTTGGTCTTAAAAATCCATTTGCAACCAATGGGTTTCACACCTTCTGGTAATGGGACAAGTTCCCAAACTTTATTATCTTGCATAGACTTATACTCTTCTTTCATTGCTTCAATCCACTTTTCTGAATTGGAACCTTGTATGGCTTGAAGGAAGTTGACAGGATCATCTTCCATCATGCCATTATTTTCCTCATGTTCTGAAGAAACACTATATATCATCTGGAATAGCATTTTCCTTTCTCTAGTGGATCGCCGCAAAGGCACTTGTTCTTGATGCACTTGTTCTTGAGGTTGTTGAGTTTGTACCTCTGAGGGTTGAACAATAATTTCTTGTTGTTCTGAATTGCAACTTGATCATTATCAAAAGCAATTATAGGAATAGGAACTAGCTGCTCTTCAACAAGAGTAGTAGGTTCCAATTCCTCCTCAAAGACAAAGTCTCTAACTTTATTTCTCCCCCAAACTCAATATCCTCAAAGAACGTTGCAGTTCCCGTCTCAAAAATTATCCTTGATTTGGGATCATAAAACTTGTAACCCTGGATCGCTCAGAATACCCAAAATAGCTGCTCACTGTCCTGGAGTCCAATTTCTTTTCATATGGCCTATAAGGCCTTGCCTCAGCTGGACATCCCCAAACATGAAAATGCTTTAGACTAGGCTTTCGTCCTATCCAAAGCTCATAAGGTGTTTTGACAGCGCTTTAGTTGGTACTCTATTCAGAATGTAGGCTACTGTCTTTAGTGCCTCTCCCCAGAGTGACTCTGGTAAGGTAGAATGACAAATCATACTCCTTACCATATCCTTAAGAGTCATGTTTCGTCTTTCAGCTACACCATTCATGCTAGGTGACCCTGGCATGGTATACTGTGGAACAATTCCACACTCCTCTAGGTATCTGGCAAATGGTCCTGGATGTTGTTCACCTGATCCGTCATATCTACCGTAATATTCACCACCATGGTCAGATCTGACTCCTTTAATCCTTTTGTTGAGTTGAAGCTCAACTTCAGCTTTAAATGATTTGAACACGTCCAAAACTTGGGACTTTTCATGAATAAGAAATAGGTATGCATATCTTGAATAATCATCTATGAATGATACAAAATATGTTGACCATTCCAAGAAGGTATAGGAAATGGTCCACAAATATCCGTATGTATCAACTCTAAGACTTCATAGTTCTATATGCACCCAATTTCTTTGTTTTGGTCTGTTTGCCCTTAATGCAATCAACACAGACATTAAAGTCTGTAAAATCAAGAGAATCCAAAATTTTATCTACAAGTCGTTCAACTCTATTTCTAGAGATGTGACCTAATCGCTTATGCCATAATGTTCCTGAATTTTCATTGCAAATTTTATACTTAGTACCTCTTGATTCCATATTCAGGGTTTCATTATAAGAAGCAACAGTATCAAGCAAATATAGATTGTCACACACCATAAGAGAACCAGTTCCAATAATATTTGAATTTAACGAAAGACTAAACTGACTATTTTCAAATGAACATAATATCCTAATTTGTCCAAAGCTGAAATAGAAACCAAATTTCGTCTAAATGATGGTACTACAAGAGTGTCTTTCAAATCCAAATAATAACCAGAACTTAATAACATCTAAAATGCCCAATTGCCTCCACATCTACCGACTTGCCATCTCCTGCATAAATGCATCTTTCAGCATTAGTTGGTTTTCGGTAGCTCAGGCAACCCTCCATTGAAACACTGATGTTAGTAGTAGCACCAGAATCTAACCACCAAGTGTTTCTAGGTACTGAAGCTATATTCACTTCAGAACTGACCAAATTAAGAAATATACCTTTCTTTTCATGCCATGCATGATACTTAACATTTCTTCTTAATATGTCCAGGCTTATTGCAGAAGAAACAACTGTCTTTATCCTGATTTTGTTTTTTCTTTGCTGGACTCTAAGCAGCCTTATTCTTTTTTTTTTTTCTTGCCTTTATCCTTGCCCTTGAAGTTATTACCGTTAAGGACCGGCACTGAATTGAGGTTAGCAAAAATATTAGCAACATTAGCTGCAAATAAAAGCAATACATAAATAACATGCTCATATAAATAATTAATACCAAATATCAATAAATTCAAATAATGGTCAATCCATCTCAAGATACCAAGTGCAATATTAATATCAAGTCTTTGGACAGTAATATTAACTACTAGTGGTACTCTTGTTGTAATGATCAAACACTAGTCAAATAATAAATCTATCTTTGGATCAACTTATTACTCATATGTAAATCCTTATAATCGTTACGTGTTTACCAGTTCGGCCAAGTATTAACCTTCCTTTGGGCCGATTAAACCCGCATGAAATATACACATACACAACATCCAACATCCTTAATGAACCATCTACACAAGAGAGGTCATTTTGGTGATATATTGTTTCAATTAGTTTAATTTTGAACTAGGGATAAATTTATTGGGCATAAAAATACCATTAATTTGAATTTGATTGAAAAAAAAATGCTATATAGAGGAAAAATAATTTATGCTAATAGATAAAGCTTTGCTTTATGGAACCAATTAAACGAATTAAAAATAATAATTTTTAATGAAAGCCCGTCAGAGGGTTCAAAATTCATGCATTAATATCATTTATTAAATGTTCATAAAGGAATCCCATTCTGTTACTCCCTCTCACAAAAGTCCCACGAGGTAAGGTTTTTCTAAACGCCTTGGTTCCTAAAACCTTCTTTTAATTTATTTATTTATTAATTATGTAAAGCACCAATGGCCAGCTAGAACGCAATGAGTTTAATTTAGCGGAGGAATTCCCGCAACACTCGACGGAACTAATTTTCAGCTATTTATTTCCGCTAGAATTCCATACAACTCCCTCCAACGGCCAGATTCCAGCGAAATATAAGTGGCCGTTTGGTTCTAGGATTTTCCGTTGGACTTCACGGCAATTCTCCATGCAAGCTCCTTGAAACAGAAGAGAGCCAAACACCTTTATCCCTTCTTTCCTCCTCCCATGCATGAAATGCATCCATCTGTTATCCCACACGAATTCTCTTGAGAAGGAGATGGGGAGAAGAGGGTTTTAAAATCCCCACGAAGATGTCAGCGCCAGATTTCCAGCGGATTGCTGCGTAAGGGAAAAGGAGATCCGCTCCACACAACGCCCTCCAATGGCCAGATTCTAAGAGAAGGAAAAAAAAATTGTACCAGCTGGAACTCTCCATGTCAGCGGCCAGAAATCACCTTGAAGGGCTTGAACACCACACCAGCAAACAGGGGCTGCGAAAAATTTCCATAGCGGATGCAACGCGTGGAAAAAAATATGTCTCCTCTATTTAAAAATATGCATGGATCCAATCCACTTGCCAAACTAACAAATCATTATCTTTTTTATTTAAAATAAATTACATACAAATTTAACTTTATCCGTAATTAAGCTTTATCTTATCATATGAAAAACTTCATCTCGCGCTCTCAAATAAAGTTTCGATGCGCCATAACTTTTGTTTTATTTAGAAACCGGATCTACAGATATTAAGAATCAATGGCACCAAAACAAGATTTACTATAAACTAATGAATGTTTGTCTCACAGTTACTAAATAAAATCAAAGAAGACATATGCACAATGCATATAAATTCCATGAATAGGGGCTCTTTCTTAATGATTCAACATGAATAGGGACTCTGGTACAAATTATTGAAAATTAAATCTGAACATTTTGGTGAAAACCATAGCCCAAGAATCATTCATGTTCAACCTTCTAGATCAACACGTACTTCCAGAGAGCCCTTTAGAATTTTCTGCTATTCTTTCTAATGATGGATTGAGAGAAGAAGGTCATACATGCGATACAGGGTATATATAGATAATTTCATCATTATCTTTTGGTATTTCTATTTTAGCCCATTATAAAAATAGAAATAACTCCTTAGGTCTCTACACATTAAAGGGCCACTCCTTATCATATATATTAAAGCCTAAATCACTGAAACCTTAGCTGATCACTTTTAATTGGGCTTAACCTTATTTAACAATTTGCAACACATAATTATTTTACATATAAGCCCAATATTGGATTAAAAATCCAACATAGCCTCCTCCCAAAAGGACCTTTCACCTTTATCAATTGCCTTAATAATTAATGTCCTGGGTTAGGACAAAGACAGCCATGAGATTAAGAAATATCTATTTAGATTTTAATCAAAATTACAAAGAGAATGTCCAATGATCAAAGCTTAAGAAAACACTGGAGATATAAATGATGGAGCCAACTGACCTCATGGGCTACAATGACCGTATTTGGGCTTGGCCTCGGCTAGGCGGCCCTTCTCCTTGCCCCATCTTAGGCGGCCTCTCCTCCTAGGCTCCTCCGACTTCCTTCTAGTTTTGCAACAACACAGCCACGGCTCCCAGCCGTCTCGATGGCCAACTTCAACATCCCTGGTTCCGCCATGGTTGTCCCCGACTCCCTTGGATCCAGGCCGATGACCCAGCTCCTGGTCGTACCGGCCGACTCCACGGCCCCGATTCCAACTCGAAGACTTTGGGATCCCCTCCCTCCAAGCAGAGCTTCCCTCTTTCGAGAGATAGAGTCGCGACTTAGATCCTAGCTCTGGCTCTCTGATTCCATCCCCTGTCCCAGCTGACTCCATGGATGGTCCCAGCTCCGGTTTTCAGCTCTAGCTTGCTCCTGGATTCATTCCCGACGGCACTGTCCTAGGCCCCCATCTCTCTGCTCGATGGCCTGAGACGTCCTCAAACGGCCCCATCCTCGACGGCCTGAGGCTCAAGCCCTTCCGCAGCCTCGGCTCTTGTTCTTGGCCATTTTCAATCAGTAGCAGGACCTGCGAAGCCGATCTCACTGAGTCATACATCCTTTTCTGCACTCATGGCGAGCCTCCTGATACTCTTGGATTCCTCACTTAGAAAAGCAGTGAGGAGGACAACCACTTTCCCACTGCCATGTCTACTCCACTCATCAAAGAGAAGGAACATGCTTGCTCCCCTCATTAAAGTTGTCTTGTCATCCTTTCCCTGAGGATAGACAAAATGTGGTGCATACTCCCTATAAGGTGGTGATGTGGCTGATCCAACACCATTAGAGAACCGTGAAGGAAGGAAATCGACGGAGCCCCCCTTTGGCCTCCAAAGGGCCCTTCGGCCACGGTAGCGTTTAATGGCCTCATAAAGCCACGCGCACCCAATTGCTCTAAGCTCCATAGCCGATAGCTCCATGGCCAAGAGCTCCATAACCGAGAGCTCCAAGGCCGACGGCTCTATGGCCGAGACCTCCAAGGCCGACAGCTCCAAGGCCGACAGCTCCAAGACCGACGGCTCCATGGCCGAGACCTCCAAGGCCGACAGCTCCAAGACCGACAGCTCCAAGGCCGACGGCTCAATGGCCGAGACCTCCAAGGCCGACGGCTCCAAGGCCGACACCTCCAAGGCCGACGGATCCAAGGACGACACCTCCCAAGCCGGCCTCGGCACCTCACAGCCGGCCCCGGCACCTCCCAAGTGGTCCGGCACCTCTCAGCCGGCCTCGGCATCTCCCAGCCGGCCCTGGAACTCTCCTAGCCGGTCCTCGGCGTGTCCAAGCTAGGCAGCCCCGGCATCTCCCAGCCGGCCCTGGCACCTTGAAGCCGGCCCCGGCACTCTCCTAGCCGGCCCCCGGCGTGCCCGAGCTAGGCGGCCCTGGCACTCTCTCAGCTGGCCCCGGCATCTCCCAGCCAGCCCCGACACTCTCTCAGTCGGCCCCGGCACTCTTCCAGCCGGCCCCGGCACCTCCAAGCCCGACAGCTCCAAGGCCGACAGCTCCAAGGTCAACAGCTCCAAGGCCGACGGCTCCAAGGCCGACAACTCCAAGGCCGACAGCTACATGGCTGAGACCTCCAAGGCCGATGGCTCCAAGGCCGACACCTCTAAGGCCGACGGCTCAAAGGCCGACACCTCCAAGGCCGATGGCTCCAAGGCCGGCACCTCCCAAGCCGTCCGGCATCTCCCAGCCGGCCCTGGCACTCTCTCAGCTGGCCTCGGCATCTCCCAGCCGGCTCCGGCACTCTCTCAGCTGGCCCCGGCACTCTCCTAGCCGGTCCCCGGCGTGTCTAAGCTAGGTGGCCCCGGCATCTCCCAGCCGGTCCCGGCACCTCGCAGCCGGCCCCGGCACCTCGCAGCCGGCCCCGACACTCTCCTAGCCGGTCCCCGCATGCCCGAGCTAGGCGGCCTCGACACTCTCCCAGCCGGCCCTGGCACCTCCCAAGCGGTCCGACACCTCTCAGTCGGCCCCGGTATCTCCCAGCCGACCCCGGCACTCTCTCAACCGGCCTCGGCATCTCCCAGCCGACCCCGACACTCTCTTAGTCGGCCCCGGCACTCTCCCAGCTGACCCCGACATCTCAGCCGGCCCCGGCACTCTCTTAGCTGGCCCCCGACGTGCCTGAGCTAGGCGGCCCCGACACCTCGCAACCGGCTCCGGCACCTCCCAAGCAGTCCAGCCCCTTCCAGCCGGCCCCGGCACCTCGCAGCCGGCCCCGGCACCTCCCAAGCGGTCCGACACCTCGCAGCCGGCCCCTGCACTCTCCTAGCCGGCCCCCGGCGTGTCCAAGCTAGGCGGCCCCGGCCCCTTCCGGCCGGCCCTGGCACTTCTCAGTTGGCCTCGGCATCTCCGTGCCCACCAAGTCGGCCTCGGCCATCCATGGCCGGCCCCTCTTGGCCCCAGCGTCTTCAGGCCCGCCGAGTCGTCCCCGACCATCCTGGCCGGCCCTTCTCGGCCCCGGCTTTTCCCTCTCTGATGGGACAGGACCCACCTACCCACTGGCCACGTCGTTGATGGGACTTGACCTGCAGTCCTGACATATCAAAGAAGGAAGAAAGCTCTGCCATTGCTGCCATCACCTTAAATGCTCTGACAAAGTGGTTGAACCCCATGCCTCACATACATCAGCTCTGACACTTCACCCATCAAGGTCATCATTACAAGGCCTCAACTAGTCAAGCCAGACAAACTCTAAACACCTATAAAGAGGGTAAGAGGGACCTCGACCAGGTAACGCTCACAGAGAGAGCTCTTCTTGGAGCCATATCTCTCTCTCTTTCTCTTTCGAGCTTCCTCAAGCTTACGGCTGTTGCCCAGACCACTGACTTGAGCGTCGGAGGGTCCCCGTCGGAATCTCCGGCCCCCCGGACTTTCTTGCAGGCACAAGGAGCTCGTTGGAGGAGGCAACCGGACGCTCGAGGCCGGTGATTTGGCGTCATCAGATTGGCGCGCCAGGTAGGGGGGACGCGCTGAAGGAAAGAAAGCTCTATCTCCTTGAGCTATAAGTCTCCGTCCCCTTTAAGATAGCTATGGTGGTGATGCACATGCCAGAGGTTCTTACCAATCATGCTGGGGGGCATCCACATCGCACTAGGCAGCGAAAGGCCACCCTCTCTGCTCCTTCACCACCAACTTTAGCTGCTCTGATTAACCAGCTGGCCATCCTCAATCGGCAAGATCAAGCTTTGAAAGCTACAGTTCATGAACTGCAGAAGCAATGCTCGGGGGCCACTCAACAGCGCCCCAAGCCTCTCACATCGCTCATGATAGCTGCACCAGTTGGCTAGTGATCCACTCGTGGAAATCTCCTCACAGAGAAGCTTATCACCATCAAGCTTCACCTGAGCACCACCGATCTCCTACCTTCTGTAAGTCTTTCGAGTCATCTGGGGAGGACCTTAATCATAAGATGAGGAAGCATCTAGATGAACAACACCAGCGGCTGGAAGAGCTCACTCAAAGGCTCAACAATCGGCCAGAGCAAGCCGAGAGGTGTTATTGCAATTAATGCAAGGAGGAAGATGAGGACAAAAGGCTTTGACTGCTGCTCTTAAGCTTCAGCACCGAAGGCAATCAATCTCTTCAAAGAAAAAGCTAGGCAAAGAGCCCTTCTGGCAACTCCTCCGACCTTTTTACTCTTAGCAACGCCCTCGATGGACTCTCCTAGCCATTCATCTTCAATGACCGCCAATTGTCGAGGCTTTCCTTAACGGACTCCAGCTTTATCCCGGTTTCCAGCTTCTTCCTAGCCACAGGCATCTCGTCCTAGCCTCCAATGCGAGGGAAGGCCCAAGTAAGGGCAACGACACTTCCAATCCGACTAACATCTCCCTGGGGGGCAAGTCACCAGCGGACAAAAGTGCTCAAACCCGATGGGAGCTACAAGAGCTAAGTACATTGCACTTAAGACAGTTTTCTTTCATTGATACATAAAAATGTCATGCAGGGAAGATCTACCTTGCATCAACATCCATGGCCAACCTTGCTTTGGCGCACAAAAGCCCTGGGCTAGCCATGCATGAAGCCCGACCCCGGCCGGCACAAAAGCCCTGGGCCAGCCAGGCATGAAGCCCAGTATACCACTAGCAGAGCGGTGCACCACCGGCTCTCAGCAACAAAAGCCCGGGTCCAGCAGGGACAGCCCCGGTCGGCCCCAAGCATCGGCACAAAAGTCCTGGGCCAGCCAGGCATGAAGCCCAACCCCGGTCGACACAAAAGCCCTGGGCCAGCCAGACATGAAGCCCAGTGTACCACTGGCAGAGCAGTGCACCACCGGATCTCAGCAACAAAAGCCCGGGTCTAGCAGGGACGGCCCCGGCCGGCCCCGAGCGCTGACACAAAAGCCCTAGGCCAGCCAGGCATGAAGCCCGACCACGGTCGGCATAAAAGCCCTGGGCCAGCCAGGCATGAAGCCCAGTGTACAACTGGCAGAGCGGTGCACCACCGGCTCTCAACAACAAAAGCCCGGGTCCAGCAGGGACGGCCCCGGTCGGCCCCGAGCGCCGGCACAAAAGCCCTGGCCAGCCAGGCATGAAGCCCAACCCCGGTCGGCACAAAAGCCCTGGGCCAGCCAGGCATGAAGCTCGACCTTGGTCGGCACAAAAGCCCTGGGCCAGCCAGGCATGAAGCCCAGTGTACCACTAGCAGAGCGATGCACCACCGTTTCTCAACAACAAAAGCCCGGGTCCAGCAGGGATGGCTCCGGCTGGCCCCGAGCGTCGGCACAAAAGCCCTAGGCCAGCCAGGCATGAAGCCCGACCCCGGTCGGCACAAAAGCCCTGGGCCAGCCAGGCATGAAGTCCGACTCCGATCGGCACAAAAGCCTTGGGCCAGCCAGGCATGAAGCCCAGTGTACCACTGGCAGAGCGGTGCACCACCGGCTCTCAGCAAAAAAAGCCCGGGTCCAATAGGGATGGCCCCGGCCAACCCGAGCGCTGGCACAAAAGCCCTGGGCCAGCCAGGCATGAAGCCCGACCTCGATCGGCACAAAAGCCCTGGGCCAGCCAGGCATGAAGCCCAGTGTACCACTGGCAGAGCGGTGCACCACTGACTCTCAGCAACAAAAGCCCGGGTCCAGCAGGGATGGCCCCGGCTGGCCCCGAGCGCCGGCACAAAAGCCCTGGGCCAGAGAGGCATGAAGCCCGACCCCGGTCGGCACAAAAGTCCTGGGCCAGCTAGGCATGAAGCCCGACCCCAGTCGGCATAAAAGCCATGGGCCAGCCAGGCATGAAGCCCAATGTACCACTGGCAGAGCGGTGCACCACCGGCTCTCAGCAACAAAAGCCCGGGTCCAGCAGGGACGGCCCCTGCCGGCTCCGAGGGCCGGCACAAAAGCCCTGGCCAGCCAGGCATGAAGCTCAACCCCGGTCGGCACAAAAGCCCTGGGCCAGCCAGGCATGAAGCTCGACCTCGGTCGGCACAAAAGCCCTGGGCCAGCCAGGCATGAAGCCCAGTGTACCACTGGCAGAGCGATGCACCACCGGCTCTCAACAACAAAAGCCCGGGTCCAGCAGGGATGGCCCCGGTTGGCCCCGAGCGTCGGCACAAAAGCCCTTGGCCAGCCAGGCATGAAGCCCGACCCCGGTCAGCACAAAAGCCCTGGGCCAGCCAGGCATGAAGTCCGACTCCGATCGGCACAAAAGCCCTGGGCCAGCCAGGCATGAAGCCCAGTGTACCACTGGCAGAGCGGTGCACCACCGGCTCTCAGCAAAAAAAGCCCGGGTCCAGCAGGGATGGCCCCGGCCGACCCGAGCGCTGGCACAAAAGCCCTGGGCCAGCCAGGCATGAAGCCCGACCCCGATCGGCACAAAAGCCCTAGGCCAGCCAAGCATGAAGCCCAGTGTACCACTGGCAGAGCGGTGCACCACCGACTCTCAGCAACAAAAGCCCGGGTCCAGCAGGGATGGCCCCGGCCGGCCCCGAGCTCCGGCACAAAAGCCCTGGGCCAGCCAGGCATGAAGCCCGACCCCGATCGGCACAAAAGCCCTAGGCCAGCCAGGCATGAAGCCCGACCCCGGTCGGCACAAAAGCCTTAGGCCAGCCAGGCATGAAGCCCAATGTACCACTGGCAGAGCGGTGCACCACCGGCTCTCAGCAACAAAAGCTCGGGTCCAGCAGGGATGGCCCTGGCCGGCCCGAGCGTCGGCACAAAAGCCCTGGGCCAGCCAGGCATGAAGCCCGACCCGATCGGCAAAAAAGCCCTGGGCCAGCCAGGCATGAAGCCCGACCTCGGTCGGCACAAAAGCCCTAGGCCAGCCAGGCATGAAGCCCAGTGTACCACTGATAGAGCGATGCACCACCGGCTCTCAGCAACAAAAGCTCGGGTCCAGCAGGGACGGCCCCGGTCGGCCCTGAGCGCCGGCACAAAAGCCCTGGGCCAGCCAGGCATGAAGCCTGAGCCCGGTTGGCACAAAAGCCCTGGGCCAGCCAGGCATGAAGCCCGACCCCGGTCGACACAAAAGCCCTGGGCCAGCTAGGCATGAAGCCTGACCCCGATCGGCACAAAAGCCCTGGGCCAGCCAGGCATGAAGCCCGACCCCGGTCGGCACAAAAGCCCTGGGCCAGCCAGGCATGAAGCCCAGTGTACCACTGGCAGAGCGGTGGACCACCGGCTCTCAGCAACAAAAGCCCGGGTCCAGCAAGGACAGCCCCGACCAGCCCCGAGCGCCGGTATAAAAGCCCTAGGCCAGCCAGGCATAAAGCCCGACCCCGGTCGGCAAAAAAGTCCTGGGCCAGCCAGGCATGAAGTCCGACACCCATCGGCACCTAAAGCCCTGCACCAGCCAAGCATGAAGCCCGACACCCATCGGCGGATGCGGCTAAAGCCCTGCGCCAGCCAGGCATGAAGCCCGATACCCATCAGCACATAAAGCCCTGCACCAGCTAGGCATGAAGCCCGGCACCCATCGACGGATAAAGCCCTGCACCAGCCAGGCATGAAGCCCGACACCCGTCGGCGGATAAAGCCCTGCACCAGCCAGGCATGAAGCCCGACACCCGTCGGTGGATAAAGCCCTGCACCAGCCAGGCATAAAGCTCGACACCTGTCGGCACATAAAGCCCTGCACCAGCCAGGCATGAAGCCCGGCACCCGTCGGCAGCTAAAGCCCTGCACCAACCAGGTATGAAGCCTGACACCCGTCGGCACCTAAAGCCCTATACCAGCCAGGCATGAAGCCCGACACCCGTCGACGGATAAAGCCCTGCACCAGCCAGGCATGAAGCCCGACACCCATCGGCACATAAAGCCCTGCACCAGCCAGGCATGAAGCCTGGCACCCATCGGCACCTAAAGCCCTGCACCAGCCAGGCATGAAGCCTGACACCCATGATACCCGTCGGCACATAAAGCCCTGCACCAGCCAGGCATGAAGCCCGGCACCCGTCGGCACCTAAAGCCCTGCACCAGCCAGGCATGAAGCCTGACACCCATCGACGGATAAAGCCCTGCACCAGCCAGGCATGAAGCCCGGCACCCGTCGGCACCTAAAGCCCTGCACCAGCCAGGCATGAAGCCTGACACCCGTGACACCCGTCGGCACATAAAGCTCTGCACCAGCCAGGCATGAAGCCCAGCACCCATCGGCACCTAAAGTCCTGCACCAGCCAGGCATGATGCCCTGCATCAGGCGAGGATCAGCCACTTGGGAGGTAACGCCCCTTTCGCCTCTGGGGTGGACTCGCTTTGTCTCAGGGGTGAGGGGGCATCTGATGTGGCTGATCCAACGCCGTTAGAGAACCGTGAAGGAAGAAAATTGACAGAGCCCCCTTTGGCCTCCAAAGGGCCCTTCGGCCACGGTAGCGTTTAATGGCCTCATAAAGCCACGCGCACCCAATTGCTCTAAGCTCCATGGCCGACAGCTCCATGGCCGATAGCTCCATGGCCGAGAGCTCCAAGACCGACGGCTCCATGGCTGAGATCTCCAAGGCCGACAGCTCCAAGGCTGACAGCTCCAAGACCGACGGTTCCATGGCCGAGACCTCCAAGGTCGACGGCTCCAAGGCCGAGACCTCCAAGGCCGACGGCTCCAAGACCGATACCTCCAAGGCCGATGGCTCCAAGGCCGGCACCTCCCAAGCCGGTCCCGGCACCTCGCAGCCGGCCCCGGCACCTCCCAAGCGGTCCGGCACCTCTCAGCCAGCCCTGACATATCCCAGTCGGCCCCGACATCTTCCAGTCGGCCCCGACACTCTCTCAGCCGGCCCCTACACTCTCCTAGCCGGCCCCCGGCATGTCCAAGCTAGGCGGCCCCGGCATCTCCCAGCCGGTCCCGACACCTCGTAGCCGGCCCCAGCACTCTCCTAGCCGGCCCCTGGCATGCCCGAGCTAGGTGGCCCCGGCACTTTCTCAGCCAGCCCCGGCACTCTCTCAGTCGGCCCCGACACTCTCCCAGCTGGCCCCGATACCTCCAAGGCCGACAGCTCCAAGGCCGACGGCTCCATGGCCAAGACCTCCAAGGCCGACAGCTCCAAGACCGACGGCTCCATGGCTTTGACCTCCAAGGCCAATGACTCCAAGGCCGACACCTCCAAGGCCGACGGCTCCAAGGCCGGCACCTCGCAGCCGGCCCAGCACCTCCCAAGTGGTCCGGCACCTCTCAGCCGGCCCTGGCATCTCCCAGCCGGCCCCGACATTCTCTCAGCTGGCCCCGGCATCTCCCAACCGGCCCCGGCACTCTCTCAACCGGCCCCGGCACTCTCCTAGCCGGCCCCCGGTGTGTCCAAGCTAGGCGGCCCCGGCATCTCCCAGCCGGCCCGGCACCTCGCAGCTGGCTCCGACACTCTCCTAGCCGGCCCCCGGCATGCCCGAGCTAGGCAGCCCCGGTACTCTCCCAGTCGGCCCCGGCACCTCGCAGTCAGCCTTGGCACCTCCCAAGCCGGTCCCGGCACCTCGCAGCCCGCACCGGTACCTCCCAAGTGGTTTGGCACCTCTTAGCCGGCCCTGGCATCTCCCAGCCGGCCCCGGCACTCTCTCAGCCGGCCCCGACATCTCCCAGCCGGCTCCGACACTCTCTCAGTCGGCCCCGGCACTCTCCCAGCCGGCCCCGACATCTCCCAGCCGGCCCCGGCACTCTCCTAGCCGGCCCTCGGCATGCTCGAGCTAGGCGGCCCCAGCACCTCGCAACCGACCCCGGCACCTCCCAAGTGGTCTGGCCCCTTCCAGCCGGCCCCGACACCTCGCAGTCGGCCCCGGCACCTCCCAAGCGGTCCGACACCTCGCAGCCGGCCCCGACACTCTCATAGCCGGCCCTCGGCGTGTCCAAGCTAGGCGGCCTCGGCCCCTTCCGGCCGGCCCCGGCACTTCTCAGTCGGCCCCGGCATCTCCGTGCCCACCGAGTCGGCCCTGGCCATCCTTGGCCGGCCCCTCTCGGCCCCGGCGTCTTCAGGCCCGCCGAGTCATCCCCGACCATCCTGGCCGGCCCTTCTCGGCCCCGGCTTTTCCCTCTCCGATGGGACATGACCCATCTACCCACTGGCCATGTCGTTGATGGGACTTGACCTGCAGTCCTGACATATCAAAGAAGGAAGCAAGCTCTGCTATTGCTGCCATCACCTTAAATGCTCTGACAAAGTGGTTGAACCCCATGCCTCACAGACATCAGCTCTGACACTTCACCCATCAAGGTCATCATTACAAGGCCTCAACTAGTTAAGCCAGACAAACTCTAAACACCTATAAAGAGGGTAAGAGGGACCTCGACCAGGTAACACACTTATTGCACCCCTAAACGCTCACAGAGAGAGCTCTTCTCGGAGCTATATCTCTCTCTTTCTCTTTCGAGCTTCCTCAAGCTCACGGCTGTTGCCCAGACCACTGACTTGAGCGTCGGAGGGTCTCCGCCGGAATCTTCGGCCCCCGGGACTTGCTTGCAGGCACGAGGAGCTCACTGGAGGAGGCGACCGGACGCTCGAGGCCGGTGATTTGGCATCATCAGGTGGCAAGAGGAAGGATGAGCTCATCGTCCTCAGGGGACAGAGAAGCCATGGACAGCAGCCAGTCCCTGCCAGCTCCATGGAGTCTTAGCGATAGCTAGCTCTCGATAACCCATGCTCATCCCCACCGCCTTCTGCTAGTTCCATTCACAGACCCAGATCCAGACCAAGCTCCCAAACCCTATTTTGGACTTGTCTCCTATTCCCAGTTCCATGGTGGCTTCCAGCTCCCATGCCTCGGGCCACAGCTCCATCTCGACAGCTTCCAGCCGCCTCTAACTCCTTCGGAAGCTATCAACCATGGGCTGGACTCAACTTCTGACCTTGTCCCCATTTTCAGCTGCTCCCGGGTCCACACTGAAGCTCCCAGCTCGGCCATAGATGACTCTATCCCATCCCGCCTCTAGCTTTAGGCGATCGAACAGCTGTCAGCTCGGCCTCGAGCTCCCAGCATTTGCTCTTAGCCTTGGGTCACTGATAAACGCATAAATAATTATTACTAAACTAATTAATTAATAATTTAACGTATCTATTATTAGTTAATATTTTAATATTATATAATATTATAAATAAAACCTTATCAATTTAAAGATCTTGATTTTAGGGATTTAATGACATAAACGGCACTCGAATCGAACTTAAAACGAGCTTGAAATTAATTTTATAAGGATTTAGCATGGATTTCAAAGCAAAACGGCAAATACATTGCCGACTTCATCGTCTTCTCAGCATTTTTCTGTTTTCTTTCAGCCGATCTTCTTCATTCAAATTCTAACCGTTTCCTCCATCAATTAAAGAATAGATTAGATTGGAAGTTATCAAATTAAGATAATTAAATTCCTTTAGAAGGAATTTGAATTTTATGAAGGATTTATCTAGATTTTGTTTGTGGCTTCCGCGTCCTCTGTTTTGGCTTCCACGTTCTCTGTTTTGGCAATGTCGTGTCAATGCCGCGTCTTCACCTCATCCGGGCCTCTACAAATAGCAGCAAAGGCTTGGGAGATATTCTATTCGAAGGATCCGTCCGTCCAAAGCTTTGTTCCGATGAAGAAGGCGCTGCAGCCGTCCGTGACAGGCCGTAGAGAAGGCATCCTCCATGCTCTGCTCTGCTCCCAGACAATTCCATCTAGCACGCTGCATCCGGGAGAAGAATCCGATCGTGCCGTGGAGGAGGAGGCCGTCCGTGGTTTGTGGAGATCGGCTGTTCACGTCCGGTTGTTCTCAGGAGCTCTGGATCGTGGGTTTATTTTATTGCTATTTTATTGCCTTCTCATGTTAGAAATTAAAACTCTTCTATTTTAGATTTTAATATGCACTCTTGAATGTTATTGAAATAAAATTTCTATTCATATTAAATTGTTATTAAATTCTATTTAAGTGAAAATAATTTAGACTGATTTATTCTTAAAAGAGACGGGCCGTGATCTATGGGTACGAGCCGTGCTCTAATAAGATAAACCATATCTTATTATTTTGCACTATTAATTATCTACTTAGTTATCTATTTAGTTAAATTTATAAAATTATTTCAAGATAATCGCTAAAGTCCCTGTGGAATCTATCTCTTACTCTCGCTATCCTAATAGTGAAATTAAGGTGTTTAAATCGTTGCGCTACGACACGCATCAGATTTTTGGCGCCGTTGCCGGGGGACTTAAGTGTAAGGAAAAAAAAAAAAAATAAAACAAAAATAAAAAAAAAAATAAAACAAAAATAAAACAAAAAAAATTATAAAAATAAAAATAAAATATATAAACAAAATAATTATTTTATAGATTGACTTAGGTGAATTTATTTTCTGTAAAACTCAACATTTTTCCATTGACATCTCATAATTTATTAGGAAATTAGAAACTTAATTACAAAAATAATAAATAATAAATAAAAAAACTGTTTGCTTTAGAGTCATTGATAGGGTGTATGCTTGGTCGCCAGTCGTTGCAACCCAACCTTATACCCTTAGATCCCGAGATAGAAAGAACTATTATAGCAAACAGACTTAGAATTATGGATCCTAATAACGAAAATAATCAACCAAGATAGTTGAAAGAGTATTTACTCCTTCAAGGTATACCTACTCTTCTTGCATTCAAGTGCCTCCAGTAGAGGCTGCCCAATATGAAATTAAGTCAAGTGTAATCCAAATGTTACCATCTTTCTATGGACTTACAAATGAGGATCCCTACAAACACTTAGATGAATTCTTAGAAATTTGCTCAACTATCAAAATTCAAAATTTCTCTGATGATGCACTTAGGCTTAAGTTATTCCATTTTCCCTAAAAGATAAAGCCAAGTATTGGTTAAATTCATTAGACACTGTTATAATTTCAACTTGGGATCATCTTCAGAGAGAATTTCTTAAGAAATATTTTCCTATAGGAAAAACGAATCAAATTAGAAAAGCTATCACAAGTTTTTTCCAGACAGATGGAGAAATGTTCCATGAGACATAGGAGAGATTCAAAGAACTAATTAGAAAATGTCCACATCATGCTATACCCAAATGGCAACTAGTTCAGTGCTTTTATGATGGTTTATCAGAAAAGCATAGACAAATGGTTGATGCTTCATGTGGTGGGACATTTATGTTAAAAAATGAACATGAGACTTGGCAACTCTTTGAGACATTGAGTGAGAATTCATTACATCATATGTCAGTTGCTCGTCGAGACCCTTCCATAGAACCTAAAAGAGGTGGAATATATGAAATAGGTCATTCTACAGATATCTATACTAAGGTAGATGAATTATCCCATAAACTTGACCGGATTCTACAAGTTGAAACATCTCTTCTCCATCTACTCAATTACATGAGGTCTGCATAATTTGTTCGAGTCCAACCCATTCTATAGATGAATGTCCAACTGCATACCAATTTCCTGAACTTGTTCAAGAGCAAGCCCACCAAGCCCAAACCCGATTAGCTCCTAGAACAGGAAATGATCCATTTTCAAATACTTACAATCATGGCTGGCAAAATCATCCAAATTTTTCTTGGAAACCTCAACCTGTAGTCAATTCATCGATCAGATCTAATTACCAAGAAACCAATTTTAGAAAAATGCCATATTCATAATATCCAAATATCCCACAACCTCCACCGAATAATCAACCTACTTTTGAAGATAAAGTGTTACAAGCATTGAAAGGGCTAGAAATGAATACTCAAATCCTTCACTCCCACACACAATCTATTGCAAAACTAGAAACTCAGATAGGTCAATTAGCCACAGCATTCAGTAGAAGGAAGGAGGGTAAATTACCTAGTCAGCCTATCGATAACCCGAAAGGACAATTCATGGCTAAAGGTTCCAATAGTCCTGACAAATTCTCAGAATATGCTAAATCAGTCATGACTCTCAGAAGTGGAAAAATATTGAACCCACCTGAACCAACCCAAAAATTAGAAGTGGCTAAACCAGAAGAAAGAAGAAATGAAAAAGAAAAGGAATTCAATGATCAAGCAATCATACCTAAAGCCCCATTCCCTAGTGCTTTAGAATCTCCTTTTCCTTCAGATAAGAAGAATATAAAAATGAATGAGATGCTTGAGTTATTTAAGCAAGTGCAAATAAACTTACCTCTTCTCGATGCTATCAAGCAAGTTCCAGCTTATGCTAAATTTTTGAAGGATTTATGCACATAAAAACGGAAAGCCAAGATACAAATACCAAAAAAGATACATTTGACTGAGCAAGTTAGCTCAGTTGTTCAGCAAATAACCCCACCCAAACTAAAAGATCATGGTATACCGATTATATCATGTGTCATAGGAAACTTCACAATCAAGAAAGCATTATTATATTTGGGTGCGAGTGTAAACCTTCTCCCAAGTTCAGTGTATGAGTTATTCGGATTTGGAGAGTTGAAACCCATGATAATAACACTACAATTGGCAGATAGATCAGTCAAAGAACCTCGTGAAATATTGGAAGATGTATTAGTAAAGGTGGATGAATTCTATTTTCCTGTCGACTTCCTTGTGTTGGATATGGAATCGAGTGGTAATCCTAACCAAATTTTCATCATCCTTGGAAGACCTTTTCTAGCTACTGCTAATGCATGCATAAATTGTAGAACAGGTATGATGGATGTATCTTTTGGAAACAAGAAGATGAGATTAAATATTTTTAATGCATCCCAAGGACCACCTGTGTATGATTTAAATGAAGTAAACATGATAGAGGAAGTAGTAGATAAGAAATTCCAAAGTTTGATTGATTTGGGTCCTTTACAAACATGTCTTACACATTTTGGAATAGATGACTTTGATATTAATGAGTATACCAAAGAAATAAACATGTTATTAGAATCACCTAAGTTTGACACCATCCTGCCTTGGACTATAAAATATGAACCACTTCCAACTAAACCAAGTCCTTTAATACCATCCTTGGAAGAACCACCCCAACTAGAGTTGAAACCTCTTTCAGATGACTTAAAATATTCATTCCTTGGACCCAATGATTCCCTCCTAGTAATCATTGCATCTACCCTAACCTCTGAGCAAGAAGATAAATTGGTTGATGTACTTAAAGAACATAAAGAGGCGATTGGATGGACAATAGCTGATATTAAGGGAATTGACCCTTCCGTTTGCATGCACCACATTCATAGTGAAATTGAAGCCAAACCACATAGAGACATGCAACGAAGGCTAAATCCAAACATGAGGGATGTTGTTAAGAAAGAAGTAGTAAAATGGCTTGATGCTGGTATCATTTATCCAATTTCAGATAGCCAATGGGTCAGTCCAATCCAAGTAGTACCTAAAAAATGGGTATTACTGTGATTAAAAATGAAAAGAATGAATCAATTCCTACTCGCACATCAACTAGTTGGAGAGTGTGTATAGATTATCGAAAGTTGAATGCCGTGACTAGGAAAGACCACTTTCCTTTGCCTTTTATCGATCAAATTCTAGAACGGCTAGCGGGACAAAGTTTCTTTTGTTTCTTAGATGGATATTCAGGATACAATCAAGTCCCAGTATTTCCTGCAGATCAAGAAAAGACCACATTCACTTGTCCCTTTGGAACATTTGCCTTTAGACGTATGCCGTTTGGTCTTTGTAATGCACCAGCCATGTTTCAACGATGTATGATGGCCATATTTTCTGATATGATTGGTCAATTTTTGGAAGTATTTATGGATGATTTTTTAGTCTTTGGTGCATCATTTGATAGTTGCCTCGAGAACTTGACTAAGGTACTGAAACGATGTATGGAAATGAATTTAGTCCTAAGTTGGGAGAAGAGCATTTTATGGTTCGTGAGGGAATTGTGCTTGGACACATTGTTTCAGAGCGAGGTATTGAGGTTGATAAAGCCAAGGTTGAATTGATCTCAAATCTACCACCCCCAACCTCAGTTAAACAAGTACGATCTTTCCTTGGTCATGCTGGTTTTTATAGACGTTTCATCAAAGATTTCAGTAAAATTTCTCGACCATTGTGTAATTTATTGACCAAGGATAGTTCTTTTAATTTTGATGAAGATTGTCTAAAAGCCTATAACATCCTTCGAACTGCTTTGACCACTGCACCCATTATCAAGCCCCCAGATTGGACCATACCTTTTGAAATCATGTGTGATGCTTCTGATTATGTTGTAGGAGCAGTTCTAGGACAGAAACTCAATCGAGAACCCCATGTAATTTATTATGCTAGAAAAACTCTTTCAGATGCACAAATGAACTATACTACCACTGAAAAAGAATTACTAGCAGTTGTGTTTGCCCTAGAAAAGTTTAGATCATATCTGTTAGGGTCTAAAGTTTTAGTTTATTCAGATCATGCAGCGTTGAGGCATCTTATATCAAAAAAGGATACAAAACCCAGACTGATTAGATGGATCCTACTCCTACAAGAATTTGATCTAAAAATCTTAGATAAGAAGGGTTCTAAAAATATGGTAGCAGATCATATCTCTAGGATCTCAGTGGAATACAATAAAGAAATAATCAGAGATAGGTTCCCTGATGAGCAACTATTTTCAATTTCCATAGCAGTCTTCCCTGGTTTGCCCACATTGTGAATTATTTGGCAACATGAAAAGTACCTTCCCACTGGACAAAATAAGAAAAAGATAGATTTTTCTCACAAATCAAATATTACTTTTGGGAAGACCCTGAATTATTTAAGTACTGCTCGGATCAGGTGATTAGGCGATGTGTCCTAGAGAGTGAATTCAAAAGCATACTTAATTTCTGTCATTCTCTTACCTGTGGAGGACATTTTAGTGGAAAGAAAACTGCAGCAAAGGTACTGCAAAGTGTTTTATTGGCCAACTATTTTTAAAGATGCACATGAATTTGGCCGTAATTGTCTCCAATGTCAACAAACAGGAAATATATCTCGAAAAGACATGATGCCCTAAACCCTATCTTAGTTGTAGAAATTTTTGATGTATGGGGTATTGATTTTATGGGCCCATTTCCTTCCTCTTTTGGATTTGAATACATTCTAGTGGCAGTTGATTATGTGTCAAAATGGATTGAAGCCATGGCAACTCGAACCAATGATCATAAAGTTGTAATCAAGTTTATTCAGCATAATATCCTTAGTCGTTTTGGATGCCCAAGGGCTATAATTAGTGATGGGGGTACACATTTTACGAATAGACACTTCGAAGCATTAATGAATAAATATGGAATTACTCATAAGGTAGCTACATCTTATCATCCCCAAACTAGTGGCCAAGTTGAAATATCAAATAGAGAAATTAAATATATCCTTGAGAAAATGGTGAGACCTGATAGGAAAGATTGGTCAGAACGTTTGGATGATGCATTATGGGCTTATCGTACTGCATTTAAAACTCCCATAGGAATGTCTCCTTACAGGCTCGTATTTGAAAAGCATGTCATTTACCTGTAGAATTAGAACACCGTGCATTTTGGGCTATCAAGCAATTTAATTATGATATAAAAAATGCAGGTGTCAATAGAAAACTCCAATTGAATGAGTTACAAGAGCTACGAAATGAGGCATATGAGAGCTCAAAAATTTATAAAGAACGAACCAAGGCATATCATGACAAATTTATTAGTAGAAAAATTTTTGAACCAAATCAAAAAGTATGGCTTTACAATTCAAGATTACACCTTTTCCCTGGAAAACTTCGTTCACGATGGAATGGACCTTTTATAGTAACTCAAGTATTTCCCCATGGAGCTGTAGAGCTTAAAGACCCCAAGCAGGGAAATACATTCAAAGTAAATGGCCAATGTTTGAAACCATATATAGAAGAAATTAATGATGGAGAAGTTGTTGAATCAATTGATCTTGTGAACCCAACACTATCATAATAAGTAGCACAGTCTGGCTGAAGACTTTAAACTTAGTGCTCTTGGGAGGCAACCCAGTTTATTAGTTATTTTTAACTTTCTGTTCTTTTAGTGTGTTCTTTTAGTATGACCGGAGAAAAGCAACAGAAGCAGATTGAAAGAAGATGGCAACAATGAAACTTCCAACCTTCAAATACTCTACCAGGTAGTATCTTTCCTTGTAATTAATTAATTTTTCTTCCATTAGGGACAATGGAAATTAAGTTAGGGGGGGAGGAAAAAGAATAAATAAATAAATCTTCGAGTAAAACTATAATCAGATGTGTTTCAATTTGAAGTTAATTAAGCAGTCTATTAATGAATTAATGGTTAGATTATTGTTATTATTATTATTTTTTGAAATACTGAGAATAAATTATTAAGAAAACCTAATAAGGTAGGGTTTAGTCCAGAATAATTTTTAGAATAATTTCAGACCCTTCTGACCACTGATCTTAATAGTACAATCTACTTAATAAAGGTATGGGTGAAAATGTTATTCAAAAAAAAAAAAAAAAAAAAAAGAAAGAAAAAAAAAAGAAAAAAATCTCTCTTAAAGTTAATAGATTAGGTTCTTAGCATTTTTCACTGAGTAACCGGGCCCCGTCACCTAAGAAAGTGATGTTGTTCGCGTAAAAAGGTGGGAATGTAAAAGAACCTAAACAAAGTTAGTATACCTAAAGCCTTTTTAACTCGAGTAAGTAAGTCCGAGGGGTATTTTATACCTAATGCCCTAAAACCAATTGGTTTGAGAGCCATTGGCCTAAAGCTCACTACAAGGGTTAATTAGAAAGCAAGGGGTTAGGACATTGCACTGACTTTACATATAAATAAATAAATAAAGAATCAAATTACAAAAGACATTACACCTAACCCAAATTAAGTTAGAAGACTTAATTAGAGAAGTAAAAGTTGGTGAAGAAAGACTTCTATAAATTCTTATGGACTACACTTTATCACTAAAAAAAAACTTAATAATCCAATGAAGTACCTCCTTATGATCTTAAAAAAAAAATTTAAAAAAAGAACTATAAGATAACTATCAATTCTTGGACTAGCTTGGTACATATTTCTAAATTTCTTATTTGCTCGAGGATGAGTAAGATTCAAGTTGGGGGGAGTGATAAACGCATAAATAATTATTACTAAACCAATTAATTAATAATTTAACGTATATATTATTAGTTAATATTTTAATATTTTATATAATATTATAAATAAAACCTTATCAATTTAAAGAGCTTGATTTTAGGGATTTAATGACGCAAACGGCACTCGAATTGGACTTAAAACGAGCTCGGAATTGATTTTATAAGGATTTAGCACGAATTTCAAAGCAAATCGGCAAATACATTGCCGACTTCATCGTCTTCTCAGCGTTTTTCTGTTTTCTTTAAGCCGATTCTTCTCCATTCAAATTCTAACCGTTTTCTTCATCAATTAAAGAATAGATTAGATTGAAAGTTATCAAATTAAGAGAATTAAATTCCTTTAGAAGGAATTTGAATTTTATGGAGGATTTATCTAGATTTTGTTTGTGGCTTCCGCGTCCTCTGTTTGGCTTCCGCGTTCTCTGTTTTGGCAACGCCGTGTCAATGCCGCATCTTCACCTCATCCGGGCCTCTACAAATAGCAGCAAAGGCTTGGGAGATATTCTATTCGAGGATCCGTCCGTCCAAAGCTTTGTTCCGATAAAGAAGGCGCTGTAGCCGTCCGTGACAGGATGTGGAGAAGGCATCCTCCATGCTCTGCTCTGCTCCCAGACAATTCCATCCAGCGCGCTGCATCCGGGAGAAGAATCTGATCGTGCCGTGGAGGAGGAAGCCGTCCGTGGTTTGTGGAGATCGGCTGTTCTCTGGATCGTGGGTTTATTTTATTACTATTTTATTGCCTTCTTCATGTTAGAAATTAAAACTCTTCTATTTTAGATTTTAATATGCACTCTTGATGTTATTGAAATAAAATTTCTATTCATGTTAAATTGTTATTAAATTCTATTTAAGTGAAAATAATTTAGACTGAATTATTCTTAAAAGAGACGGGCCGTGATCTATGGGTACGAGCCGTGCTCTAATAAGATAAACCATATCTTATTATTTTGCACTATTAATTATCTACTTAGTTATCTATTTAGTTAAATTTATAAAATTATTTCAAGATAATCGCTAAAGTCCCTTTGGAATTGATCCCTTACTCTCGCTATCCTAATAGTGAAATTAAGGTGTTTAAATCGTTGCGCTACGACACGCATCAGTCACCAGCACCAACTCCATGGACCCGATCTAGCCTCTCTTCATCCCAGCCAACTAGAGTTGGGCACTAGGCCGTGCCTCCCATGGGTCGGCATGGCCCAGCATGAATCGGACCATGCTTGGCATGGCCCATTAAACCGTGCCATACCGGGCTTGAAAAATGCGGCATGGTGGTCTGGCATGGCATGACCCATCTGTGCCAGCACGGAACGACACAACCCAGATGGGCCTGGGTTGTGCCGGCACGACATGGCCCACGTGGAACTGGGTCGGCATATGAAGTCATCTTAATGGTGGAGGGTTTGGCATAGACCCCTACCAATTTATTAATTTAAAATTAAAATGGTACATGAATGGAGGAGGGCTAGGCCTGACCTCCAGAATACAATAAGAAAGAAGAAAAAATAGATATGACTCACTTTGACAATTAAAAAAATAAAAATATATAATTATAAAAATAGAGATGACTCTCTCATTAGTAAGTATTTGTGTCATCATCATTTTCACTGGTTAAGTCATGTCCACCTTTATCTTGAAGCCTTGCCTCAGCATCCAACCAACTTTGAAGCAGATAAGCATCTCAACTGTCTCGCCAGTCATCCTACTTCTCTTTTCATCCAAACATGCCAACCTGCACTGAAAGCGGATTCCGATGCTACTGTGGACATCGCAAGCTAAAATATCTCATGCAATAGTAAACAAAATAGGATATTTATTTTTAACACTCTTCCACCAAGCTAATACATCTAGACTTCTATTTGATCTTCATCATATGCAGAATGAAGATCGTTTCGTAAATAAAATTCTAATTCATTACTTAAAGATAAAGAAGATGAAGATGAAAAAGATGATGAAGCATGTGTGTGCCTTCTAATGAATAAAAAATAGATGACGAACGAGATCTAGAAGAAGAAGCAAAGCTTTGAGTAGGTATTCTAGATCCATGAATTTTATCATATATAAAACATAAATATCATTAAGAAGTCGTGTTACTTCATCTTTAGCAGGTTCTGGATTTTGATTCATGTTTTCATGATATTGATCAATTAAAAATATTTACGTCATTTAATTTAACTCTAGGATCAAAATAGCAGCTAAGTTATGCAAAGACATATCCTATTCAATATTCATTCCATTTAGTTTTCATATATGTATAATAGGCATTAAAAACTTCATTTCTATATTCTTTAAATTTTTCACTAATTACATATGCTTTTTGTAAAAATGAACAAGAAGTTGGATAATAAATATCAGAAAGAACATTTGTAGCATCATAAAAAGTAACAAAAAATCTTCTAAAATTTTACCTTGATTCCAATCAGTTTCAGTCAATGTAAATCCTAATCCACGATCATTAATATAAGCACTTAATAAGTTTTTATATGGATATGCATCATGTATATATAGGTACTATTCTAACGAGTAATTACATCAAGTTTAAATTTTTTAAAATATTTACCATGATCTTCACATAATTGTTTAAATTCTTGAAGTCTTGACTCTTAAAGCATGAATAAAAGAAACTGCATTTCTAATTTTTGAAATAACCTCTTGAATTATGTCTATGCCAGATTGAACGTAAAGATTTAATATATGACATGCACATCTAATATGAAATAATTGTTCATTTAAAATGGGATGCAAAGAGTCATATAATAATGCAACAGCAGAATTATTATTAGATGCATTATTAAAAGTAATAGATATTATTTTATTATTAATTTATATGAGCATGTAATTTGATAAATAGCATTTAAAATTTATTGTCCCAAATGCGAAAATCAAAAGCATGAAAAGCAAAAATTCATTTAGTTGCCAATCATTATCAATATAATGAGCAGTAATAGCAATAAAATAATTACTACCTACATATGCCGATTAAATATCAGAAGTTAAAAAATTCTAGCATTTAAATTTGAAAGCATTTCAATTAAACTTTATTTCATTGCTAAAAAGTTTGTCATAGCCACTCTTCTAAATGTACGCCTACTAGTTCTTCTATAAGCAGGTTGTAGGCCTAATTAAACATAATGTTCAAAATTATAAGATTCATATAAACTAAAAGGTAATTCATCCTGAACTATCCATCTTACAAGTAATTTTCTTTGATTTTTATGGTTATATGCAAAATTACATACAAGTGATCCCTCTTGTATATTAAGGGTACTTTGCTCACGGGAATCATGCATCCTATGAGTCTTTATATGTCTTTTTAAATGCCCTATTCCCCAGTACTATTATAACTATAAAGTTTTGCATATTTTCTATATTTTACTTTGTAGACTCCATCAATCACAATTCTATCGAAATCATTCCAAATATTACTAGTTCTCTTACGAGAAGAGGTTTGACATTCACTGACACTGGCTCTATAGGGAATTTGTGTTTGGGGTTGGGGTTGGGGATTAGTTTCCTCACCCTCAGAAAAAGGATGGATGCCAAAATAACTTTCGTTATAAGATGTCATATCTAAAATTTTTAATTAATGAATGCAAAAAAATAAAAACTAACCACAAGAAGGAATTGAGAAGAGGATCAGAGGTGGAGGCGTGGAGATAAGATTTGTGAGCTACTGAGATTCCTCTTATGCTCTCACTAGTCGTCTCTCAATAAGAAGTGACCTCCTTTCTCTTGTACTTTTTAACAAGAACATTTCTTGTGTAGCACTTGAACACTTGCTAGAGCTGTAGAGCAGTTGCCAGAATACTTGCAAACTAAAAATTAAATTGCTAGAGCTTGCTAGAAGAGAGAAATAGTAGTAATAGAGAAGGAGAGAAGAGATTGTTTGGTATGGTGAGAATGAGGGAGGAATGGGCTATTTATAGAAGTCCCATTTTTTTAAAAAAAATACCCTTCAATATAGCTGTTATATGGCTGTTGGGGGAGGAGATAAAATGGTCAAAAACCCCCCTAATAGCTATATAGCCGTTAGGCACGGCATGGCTGGCACGGCCCCTGGTGGGCCATGCTTGGCCCGGCATGGCCCATGGCCCAAAATGGGCCACGGGCCGTGCTGGGCCTAAAATTTTTTTGGGCATGCCATGTCCGGCACGACCCGTTTGTTACTGGGCCGTACCAGGCACGACACGCCCAAGGGAGCGGCCTGTTAGGCCTGGGCCGTGCTTGGCATGGCACGGCCCATGCCCAACTCTACAGCCAAAACTACACCTTTGGCTCTCGGCTTCCGGCTCTATTCCAGCCGTCTCAACGGTAGGGATTAATAACCTCCGAGGCATGCATATTTTAATAATTTGATAACAATTATTAATGTAGAATATTAAAGATTAAATATTAATCTATGTAACATGCATCAAGATCATATCTTTGCCTTATACTATAGGATCGTTTGATCTAAATTATGCATATAAATAAAATCATCAAGATTATATCTTGATCTTCAAGGTAAGAAGTCATACTTTTTATCTTGAAGCATGCCTTAAGATCTAGGGATCATATCACTTACGTTAAGGGCAATTGGTAAATCCTTTTGTGCTCTGCAGTCGTTCAATCGTCCGGCCTCTAGTATCGTCCACGCGAAGTCCCCGAATAATCGGATTTCCGGGAGTACTAGCTCGTGGAAAAACAACTTTGCTGATCTTGAATCCTCCCACTTGAATCTTCCTCCAAGATCTACCAAACCTTTTCTAACACCAGAATCACACACCGGGATTTTTTGTTCTAACTCTTTATAATTTCAATCCATAATATTGTTATTCTGATGAAGAATGTCCTCTATTTATAGGCTCAATTCAGCCTTTAGCCTATTAAATTCTAACACTTAGAATTCTGCAGTTCGGTGAAAACCAAAGAGACGCAACGTTTGGTTAATTCCGACGTTTGATGAAAACCTATGAATTCTAACACTTAGAATTCTAACATTTGTTAATTCCAACATGTTCGGTGAAAACCAAAGAGATGTGAATTCTAACACTTAGAATTCCATCGTTGGTTAATTCAAAGAGGTACATGAATTCTAACACTTAGAATTCCAACAAAACCGTTTGGAGAAGATTAATGTTATATTAAATTCTATATGAGAATTTAATCTCTCATGAGATTTCAGTCATCTTATCATGTGAGATCCTTATGCGAGAAAACTCTTTTCACACATGGGTTTGGGTTTGGGTTTTGGTTTAAGCTTATTTGAATTTATTGGATTGAACCTACATAGATCATGGTCCTAGCCCAAATCAAATTTGGCTAGTCTGAATCTATTTAAATCCAAATCAAGTCTAATTTCAAATCAATATTTGAAATTGATTAGTCCTTCTAATAGACTTAAACCAAATTGAATCTTATTCACTTGTACTTAACCCAATTGAGATAATTCAATCAATCAAATTGATTAATTAAATCATATACGATTCTCAATCGTTGATCAGCAAATAGATCATCCTAGGAAACTTCTATGCGTGTGACTCTCTAGGTTCGAACCTAAGCCGGTAGCATAGGAACAACTTTCTATACTAATCGATGTGCCCATCTAGCAATGGAACCCGACGTCCGGATAGGTCGAAGAGTTGCCGAGCAAACTCCAAGAACCCTAAGAAATAGTTACCGTATAATTCATCCTTTTGACCACAAATGCTAAGGATGGCTTAAGAGCCTGTCAACTCTAACAGCAAATCCATAAAGTGATTTCAATTTTAGTGATCATGTGACCTTCACATGAAGTGCCTTGGCCAAGGTCTTGCTAAATTGAAACACAAGCATTTCTCCTTTTAACGGGATAGGTCAAATTCCATCTTGATCCACAACTGACTACCAAGTACTTGACTGCACCCAGTAACCTTTCGTAGCTGGATTAGAAATCCAGGTGGTCCGTACAATGAGTTGCTTGCAAGTCACGGTTGTGATCTTCAGGTCTGAAGGATACTTATACCTATATCTTCTCGGATTAACTCTTGACAGCAGAGTATCCGAAAATGAGTCACGTTCGGTGAAATGTACTCCTACACTTTCACCTGTATGTCATACCAGTGTCTCTACACTCCTTGGTTAAGAGGACAACCAACAAATATGATATACAACGTCCTATAATTGATAGTACTATGGCCCTGTCATAGTATATCATTTGGTCGCGAACTCTTTTGAGGACCTTCAAAGATAAATCCTCCTTTATCGTGAAGGAAGATCCTGAGGGCTTCATTACTATTAGGAGTTTTAAGAAGATGTTCTTGTAATGAATAAACTGCCAAATAACTTTTATTAATATATCAATTTATATAATTTATATTAGCACAATCATCAAATGATTGGCTTTAGGATACAATTCCAACATCAACTGCCCTCCATGGCAGCCACGTGGCACTCGCTGCCCCTCCCCGCATGCATGGAGATGTTCATGGCAACGTGGCAAGCAGGCGTAGGAGGTACATAGGAATCTGCATGCGTGGGGCCCACATGCCTAGCTTCATCAGTGTCTGTACAAGCATGGGAAAGGATACAGGATAATCAAGTGGCCATCCACTCTGATGGGACTTGACCCACCAACTATGCAGCTACCCACCTTTGATGGGACACAGCTTGCAGCTCTCAGAAGGCAAGCTCCACTAGTGTTGTCCTCGTCATAAATGCTCTGACAAATGGCAGCATCTCAAGTCTTACAAACATCAGCCCTGACATTTCATCCACAAAAAGTCATCATTTGTCATGAGTCCCCAACCACTCAGATCAGATGAGTCCTAAAAGTCATCATTCATCATGAGGCTCCAAGTGGCTCATTCCATCACTAGATAACAAAGCTCCAGACATCCCAAGCAAGTCTCACATACTCCAAGCATCAATAAATTGGGTAAGAGAGACCCAGACTAGGTAACTAACAACACACAACACTCCTAAACGCTCAGAGACACAAATAGCTCTTCTCTAAGCTTCTTCCTCTTTTGGGCTTTCTCAAGCTTACGACTGTTACCCAGAGCACTGAATTGAGCATCGAAGTATTTTCGTCGGAATCTTTGGTCCTTGAAACTTTTTGCAGGCTTCCGACCACGAGAAACTCGTCGAAAAATATCGAATTTGCTGGAGAAGACGATCAAACGCTTGCAGATGTTCGAGAAGGATAATTTAACTACAACAATAAACATATTGCAAAGTCATGGATGCCGCTTGTCTATTTTTTTTTTTTCCAATTATCGAATGGAAATTTTTTTTTAAAAAAAATCGTAATTTCAACGTACAGGAATGCTAACTGCCCCAGCACGCTATGGTTGCTTTTGATGCTGCATGTCCATGGCGAGGGACCCATCAAACGTCCATACCATCATTCGGAATGGCGTGGCAAGTACCCATCAATCAATCTAGTCTAGGCCAAAGGTTGGCCCAATCGAGCATGACTAACGACCTTCATACCTCATCATCCCGTCACCTTTTTATTGGCCATTAGCATCATGCCACCTCAGGCACCAAAGAAATATATCATGGTTACCAACCTTCTCCATGCGTCACTGAACACAATGACTTGTGAACTATGATAACATTTGTTTTCTGCCTAATTGTGCTCTTTGGCACAGTTGCAATATCAAATTAGGTGGAGACCAAACACCCTCATATAATGTCTTATGAAGTCATATGCCGTTTGGAAATCCAAGTTGGTGTACGGTTTTTAAATTCTATTTGTCAATGCCATGGTATCTATCATATAGCCTATAGATTAAGCCTGTACTTTTCTTTTTATTTTGTAACCATGATAGCAGAGTTATTAGCTTTTTTTTTTTTTTTTTTTTGATAAAGACGAGCGATCACACTAGTCTAGTATGAGTCAGCCCAGATACATCAGATTGCAAAATTTATAATAACACAGAGGACATGGTTTATCCATCGTTCATATCCTATATCCTACACTGCATGCATGCTCCAAAGATCTATGCCAAATCCGATTTGATTGCTGGATTATTTAATTATTTTTTCCACTTCAAATGTTTCTTCAAAATAGAATTAATGAGAAAAAAAAGAGAATGGATTGTGTTTGATTTTTGAAACTATTTTTTTTATTTTCGTTTTGTATTTTTATTTTTTAAAATATTTTTATTTTTAATTTTTTATTATAAATAATAATTTTTTTTTAAAAAAAGATAAAGAAAAAATTAAAGAAAATACTATTCTACATCTTCAATTTTTTTGTCTTTTTTATTTTTTCCTTTTTTTATAAAAGACAAAAATTTAAATTATTCCTAATTTTCTTTAGTTTTTATTTTAATTCATCAAACGTATTTTTATAATTAAGTTTATTTTATATAAAAACAACAATAAAAAACAAAATGGTTTTCAAAAATCAAACACTATCCCTAAGTCAATCATATTTGTCCTTGATGCCATGGCCTTGTCAGCCGCTTGCCCCACCCGATGTTCTTGACACCCATTGGCACGAAATTTAGGCCAAGACGATCAGGCAAGGGAGTGGAAAGAAATGAACCCTTCAAGGGGGGCCTACGCCTACCAGAAGTGAATAAAGAGACAAAAAAAAAAAAAAAGGCTCAACTGGGTAGTGGTCGCTGTACCAAGATTCCCTCCTTTTGATTCAAGGCCACCCAAGTCACGAGAAGTGAAAAATCTCAAGGCTGGAGAGTAGTTTTCCCATTTAGATTTTTTTTTTTTTTTTTTCATTTTCCTTAGTATATGATTGTCCTATCCAAGCTACCACTCCTTAAACAAATGAATGACAATTACTTATACCTAACCATCCATGATAGTGAACTATCTTTACAAATTACAATGATAGATTCTTGGAGTCTCCCATTGGTTCTTTTCTACCTAAAGAATTGATCGAGACTTAAAACTCAAACTTCAATTTAATAAATAGAATTCAAACTTTGAGTTAATAAGCATGTGTTGTGATGCATACAAAGATAAAAAGTTCAAATAAAGTTATCCGAATGAAAATAAAGTCCTGGTCTGCTTAGAATAGGCTATATACATCATTTTTCTTTATTCTATTAAATTTAAAGCCATATTTTCTATAAATATGAAGATATTAAATATTTTTTATTACTTTTATATAATTTTTAATCTATCTTTATCTCTTTTTTAAATATTTCAAATTAAAATAAAATTATAAAAATTAATTTTTTTATAATAATAATAATAAAACCTTAATATTAAACTAGTTAGAGTTAGCTATATGAATTACTTTTTTCTCAATTTTGCTTGGTTTAAGGCTATACTTTTGAAAAATATAAAAATATAAAGTCTTTCTTCACTATTTTTCTATATAATTTTGGTATATTTCTTTTTCTATATTCTTTTTTATAATATTATATATGTTCAAACTATCTAAGTTTTTTTTTCTCAATTGATTTTTAAATGATGCCATCTCTATCTTCTTATAAATGATTTTTAATTTTTATTTTTAAATTTTTGTATTATTATGCACTCAACTAATATTCTTATTTTGGTTATATTATCTTGTATACATTTTTTTTTAACTTATTCAACAATTTATACCATAAAGCATAGCCAATGTTATAGCTATTTTATAAAACTTTTCTTTAACTTAGCAACCTTTGAATTATCACAAAGTACTTTAGTTATACTTTTTAGCCAACCTATTTTAATTATACGAGTAACATCCTCGTTAATCTTTAATTTCTCCTTTATGAATAATCCTTCCAAAATAATCACTCTTAATAACCCCATAATCCTCGATTTTTAGTATACTTTTATAACTATTTCTAATTTTTTATAATTATACCATTAGACCTAAAATTCAAAGATTTTAATGCACTTCACAATGATTTCAACTAACGATTAATTCTAATCTTAGTTTTATTGACTCACACTATATCTTTTTCAAATAGGATACAATAAACAATATTATTTTAAATATGCCTAATAAACTTATTTATAGCTAGCACAAAAATATAAAGACTCAAAATAAACCATAATGTAAATCTATAGTAATTAGAAATTCACTATTATTACTACTGCTAGTTCTTAATCTACTAATCGCTTCATCTATATATCTTTAATTATATTAATAAATATAGTGGATACTTCTTTCTTTCTAATGTCTATTATAAATTTTTCTAAGAATTCTACTATATATTTAAATCTATAAAAACTATATAAAGATCTTATTTTTTTTTTATTTATTTATTAACTTCTTAATGAGAAAAATAACTTCTACATTCGACCTTTCTAACATCAAATTGAATTAACTTTTATAACATTCACATTCTATACAACCTTACATCTTATACACAAAACTTAAACTTTGCTCCATCATACATTGTTGCATTTTGCTATCTTTTTTATAATTAATTTGTAAAGTGTAGCAATAATTAACATGTAGACTTCATAGCAGTTTTAAGTACCTTTCTCTTAACAAGTAAAAAGTTGTCAAATATTTCATTTTGTTCTATCAAGGAGCACTTGCAAAACTCTTGGATGCTAACATCATTTGAAAAAATAATATTTTGAGATATTGGTAACTAACTTGAACAAATAGAGATTAGAGGCAAGGAAGAATAATCAATCATCCTAACCCTTAAAAATCAAGTATAAAAAGAGAGACAAGAACTATCTGCTCAAGATTAATGAGGAAGAACATTGTCTTCTTAAAATAAAAGAATAGATTTCAATATGTTATTAGGATCAAAGCCTCCGCATGTAGGCATTACTTCTTATTTATAGGAGTCCAAACCTAATGTAGTAGAAGTAATAAAATAATTTGAAATAGAAAACTCTCAAAAAATCACACTATTATCCAAACTGTATCTCTTAGTTTATTGCTTGTTCAAATCAATCAGCCTCTCTATCCTTTTTGATTAAAAATGATCTCCTAAAAATAATTTTGATTGATTAGAAATAGAAGAAAAATAATAGAACTAGCATTTGGCATGCAATTCTTGCCTGCCTCATCGTAAGCTTCCAATAAATCTTAAATCATTGAAATTTGTCTTGCAATTAAAAAGTTATGGTCACTAAAGAGTTATAGCCATTACTTGTATGTTTGGGCTCTGAACCCTCGCAATTAACCTGCAACTTGATACAATCCAAATTCTCAAAGAATCTAACATCACTTGCGTTACGTCACTAACTAATGCCATATCTTGTCTTTGACTTGCAACTAAAAGTTATGGCCATTAAACAGTTATAGCCATTACTTGTATGATTCGGCTCTGAAACCTTAGAACCATCCTGCAACTTGGTACAATCCAATTCTTCGAGGAATCTAAGATCACTAGCTTTACGTCACTAACATACATCATATCTTGGTCAAATTACTATTGTTCCATGATCTATCATCATCAGTAACATCACTGTTGCTGGCTTTAAGATTTTATTAACATGATGATCTTTTCTTTAATAGAAGCAAGCGGTGTCGAAACATTTTGAACAAACATACAGACACAGTATCACGTTATCCACCATCAACATGCAACAAGGACCACCTTTCACTTCTCATAAAAAAAATCCTAAGCTTGGTTATTGGATCTCTCCAATAAACCCTAATTGTTGGTGGGAGCATCTACAACAATCCCATCATAACCCAAAGGTAAAATATAGGAGTTGAGATTCTTTACGGTGCATCGTGACACCTTAAGCCTATCAGCTAGTTCAATTAATTCATTACAAATCAAAATCATGTGGTTGAAAAATTCGAATGAAAGTTATTTGGTAGTAAATGAATTTGAGTTATAAGCATATAACACTTTCTTTTCTATATAGTATGAAACTAAATTTGAGGTATCACAGTCTTTCATCCTTACACTAAGATATTTTGACAGGCTAAAATCTATCTTTACGGCGTTCTGAAAATATATCCGAATCGAATCATTGGTGCTGCAAGTGTGTACCATAGTTGTACACGTAGCTCTTTCTTCATGTCAATTAACTTTCGCAAACTTGGATCGACTCTAATACATTTTTTTTATCATTTATGAATAACTTTATATATATATATACTCATCAACTTTCGAATATTCGAATTAGTTTTAATACTATTTGTAACATCCTAAGTTCATATGTTAGTCTAATCAATTTATTAACGAATCAAAACTATGTGGCTCAAAAATATAAGTAATATTATTTAATAGCAAGTAAGCTTAGGGGTGGCAATCGTGTCGTGTTGTGTCGTATCCGGATCGTGTCATATTTTGGTCGGGTTGAAAACACATCAACCCAAACACGACCTATGAGTTAAACGGGTTAGGTAATTTGGACACGAACACGACCTGACTCGAAACACAACTAATCCGACACGACCTGTGACCCAAGATTTACATAGGTTAACACGACCCAACCCGACTAACACGACCCAACCCAACCCGACATTCTTTTTTTTTAAGAAAAAAATATTATTAAGTAAATGAGAGCTTTACAAGAAACAAAGAAGAAAAAGCCAAATTTTGGCTTTAAACCTTCAAGACAAACAATTGATTTACTCATTAAGCAAAAAAACCAAATTTACAAGTACAATGCATGGCAGTCCCTGTATGCAACAAAACTGCCAGATGCAAGTAATCTGATTTCAGCACTTGAACACAATAGCTATCCAATCCTATGCCTTTGATCATAAACCACAACCCTTTTCAATCTAGCAGAAGGCATTAAGACCCAACCCAACATAACATAACAAAAAAATAAAAATTTAAACCTGTTTTACATTAAATAAAGATATTAAAACATCACAACTATCCCAAAACAAATACAAATCTCCACAATATTACAACTATTCAAAAAGTTTTACAAATATCCCAAAGCAATATTACAAGCATCTTTCAAATCCTCTTCATCTCCTAAATTTGGCCAACATCCTGCCAAAAAACATATTAAGCTTTTAACCCCAATAAATATAGAATGGTTATTGTGACAAAAAATAAAAATAAACACATAAGATTGAGAAGAAGAGTTGGGTTTTATGACTCACACACATCAACAATCAAGATCCACAATAATATTTGAACATTGCACCGACACATCCTCCTCATTTCTGTTCAAAGTCGGATTTATAACATTTTCTACAAACTCTTCCAATTGCACTTGTGAATTTTCTAAATGACGATACAGAAAGCATATAAATAAAAATTTAATATTTGTAAAAATAATTATATATCACAGTCATCACAAATTATATTTATTACCTTTTTCTGCACAACCAATCTCTAGTGTACATCAAAGCCTCAACAACGTGAGGCTTCAAAGCACTGCGGTATTGGTCAAGAACCCGACCACCAATACTAAAAGCTGATTCTGAAGCAACCATAGAAATTGGAATAGTTAACACATCACGAGCCATAATAGCAAGTTCCGGATAACGATACTGATGAGCTCTCCAATAATCAAGAACAAGAAGTTTTGTTTCTATGTCAACCCTAGGCTCATCCAAATACAATTGCAATTGACTTTTTTGTGTTTTAAGACCAGATGCATTGCTCTCAATGACAAATGCCTACATTATCAAAATCATAGACTTTCAAATCATAGACTATCAATAGTATTAATCTAATACAATAAAAACTATAAAACAAAAAGTTAAATACCTTCAAATCTAACACATGTTGTATGTTCAAGATTGGCTCACAACGGGGAACAGTCGATGATTGAGGAGAAGAGGTGACAACAGATTTGCAGCATTTGCTCATATACTCATCAAATAGAGAAAAAAGTTTATCTCGAACATGAAAATACTCAAGAGAGCCTTCACCATAAAGCTTCTTATAGCACCACTCAACAAAGTCAAGTTTATAGCGAGGATCAAACACAATTGCAATGGCCAATATCACGCTATACTCAAACCAATACTTCTCAAATTTTCCATACATTTGACAAGACATTCTTCTCATAAAAGTATCCAAACTTTGCATTTCTCTATTCAAAGTCAATTGAATACTGCAAACTTGCTGAAAGTACAAGTTTGATGTGGGGTACTTGGAGCCAGAAAAGATAATAGTAGTATCATAAAAGTTTTTTAAAAACATCTGAACCTTTTCAACTTTGATCAATTCCTCCTGAGATGGGCAATGCTTAAAATTAGAATCCACAAGTTGCAAATGACAAAAGGCACGACGGTAGTAAACTGCACTTGCAAGCATCAAATATGTTGAGTTCCATCTAGTAGGAACATCTTGCCTCAAACTTTTCTTGCTATCTAAAGATGTATGTGCAACACACTCTAAGAATTTTTGTTTTCTTGCCTGAGAACCTTTTACATACTTGACACTCTCTCTGACTTTTCCACAGCTAAATCTATTTCTTTCAACCACTCTTGTACAATCAAGTTTAGAATATGAGCACAACACCGAATATGAAAAAACCCACCATCACCAACCAAAGCATCAATCAAATTAAGTTGATTCTTAATCATATCAACCATGACATCATTTGCAGAAGCATTATCCAAAGTAATTGAAGATAATTTTTTCTCAATCCCCCATTTTGTCAACAAACCATAAATCAGGTTAGCCAGTGCAATGCCACTATGTGGAGGAGGCATGTAAGAGAAATTCAGAATTCTTTTTTGCAATACCCAATCTTTGTCTATGAAATGTGCTGTGAGACTTAAATACCCATCGGTAGCAATAGATGTCCACAAATCAAAAGTCAAACTAATCCTGCCAGGTATGTCATGCAAGATAACAGACAACCTACACATCTCTTTTGCATGCAATTTCAGAATATCAACCTTAGCCGTGTTTCTTGTAATAAATATGATATCTGGATTTAAGTAGCTAAAGATTTGTCTAACACATTCATACTCAACGAATTGAAAGGGCAAATCATGTCTAATTATTGCACATATTAACATTTCTCAAAATTTTTCCTCGTTAAACTTCAAAGACCGTGCATCAATAGACCCTTGACTTTGACTTAAAATTAACTGGCTCACATCACGTTGTTTCAAACAAGTCTCTAAATGACACCATAAATTTCCAGTTCCATACTTACTAGTAGCATTATACTCAATCTTACATTTGTTGCATTATGCCTTTGTAACATTGTCTTGATTTACATACTTTCTAAAATACCCCATAACTTTGATGTGGAAGTACGTTGCCGCCTTTCATCATTCTTATTATCTCCACTTTCTGTATCTGGGGTAGCCACATTATATGCATTCTCAATATTGACATCCATAATCGGTTGACTACATGATGTATCCTCCATTTTCCTGGCAAGATTATTTGACAATTAGAAACCTAATGAACATTCAAAAAATTCAAAAGTTAAGATACATTCATCAAATGTCAGCACGTGTACATCCTGACTGGGTTAAGATACATTCATCAAATGTCATACACATTTACACCAAAAATGAAATAAAATCATCAGAACATAGATGATAATGATGATGAAATAAGCGTGATCTTCCATACACTTTATGCTTGTAAGAATTTTATACGGTTTTCCTCTTAAATGTCCGAAAGTTGCAACCAATCATTCTACTTATCATCCTGTTAAATTCAGCCAAAAGTCCTGGACAAAAACTAGTAACAATTGGTAATTTTCAGAGGAAAAGAACACACAACATGCTAACTTTAACTGCAATGCTAATTTTTTCCCCTAAAGGTGATAGGAAGGTTTCTAAGTTCCCAATATTATGCAAAAATCCAATTCTTCATGGCAGAGTAAGAAATGATATTAAAATTCATACATACAACATGTATCAACTGCTGACTCAAGCATCTGAGACAAATGCAGTGTCTATAAATTGAGGCATTGGCATGTGTGGATTCTTCGAAATCGTCAATGTGCAAGCAGGAACAAACAGTTTGTTTTATCTTAATGCATCATCTTCAAGCTCGTCGTCGGTTTTAAATAATGTTGAACTGAAGCAGAGTCATGGTTTAAGTATGCAAATTTCCACACAAATATTTAGAAGAGAAAGTGTCATGCCAGCCAATAAAAAAAAAAAAAACTTATTTGGTTCATGCCTTCACGGCTTCACATGATCACATCACCTTATAGATTTTGGGAAGCAAAGCATCACTTTTCACCGTGAAGTCATGCTCTTTTCCAAATTTTATTCAAAAAGTTCGTGTAAAGAAGGGAACAATGTGGGTGTTACCGAATCTCAAGGGTTGGTGCGTCCCTTTCAAGCAAATGGTTTCAGCAATTGTCTCTTCTCCGGCGTTACTCAGTCAACCGTCTCTTTGATGGTTCTAGCAAAACGCGTCAATCGTCTCTTCGACTTCTCCCGTTCTCCTATGACTGTTCCAGCAAAACTCAACCCACAATATCCAAAAAAATTTATGTATGAAACCGAAAATTACAGAGGATGAAATGAACCCACATCATCCAAAAAATTTCAGGTATGAAACGAAAAATTACAGGGATGAAAAAAGAAATTACTTATGGATTCCGTTGCTCGCCGGTGATGATCGGAAAGATCTAGCAGCTCTCCTAGGTCCGATGAAGGCGAGCGGTGGAAATGAATGGGAGGCTGGGAGCTAGGGTTAGGGTTGAGAGGAGAGCAAGCGGCACGTGGCAAGGGAAGGAAATAAAGTGATTGGAGGCAGAGGGAAGGAGGATGACGTTGGACGCTGGAGCTGGAGGTGGCCGGTTTGGAGTTTGGACTGGACGAAAATAAGAAATGAAGTTAGGGTTGGAAAATACCTTATATAGTGGTGGGTCAAATCGGGTCAAAACAGGTCAGACGGGTTCGTGTCAACCCGATTAAATACACGGGTCAATTTGGGTCAATTCGGGTTAAGCGGTTGAACCGAACACGACCCATTTAAATTTCATGTTGGCGGGTCGTGTCATACACGGGTTTGTACCAAAAAATAATCAATTCAAACCCATTTAATTTGTATCGTGTTCGTATCGAGTTATCGTGTCGAGTTAAAAATTGCCACCCCTAAGTAAGCTTAAGTTATAAATATAATATTTTTAATTTAATATAAAATTAAATTTAGGACTTCATATCAACTGCATATGAAACATAAGCATCAGCTTTCCAAGACATGACGTCCATTAAAAATTATCGTTTGTGATGATCATTGCTAGGTTGGTGCTCTGGTCCCTACGAGCCAAACAAAAGGAGGCATCATCCCCCACTTCCACGAATCCCGGCAGACACGTGGCGGCGATGCCGCTTCTCTGGCCCGCTAAACACAATAAAAATAAAATAAAGTCGCTCAAACGCGCTGAGCTGGTGCGTTGGTTCGCTTTGCCGCCGCTGCCTCTGAGAACTTCGCGTGCGTCATTGAATGGATCAGCTTAGCGGTTTCGAGGGTTCTGCCTTTAAAATCATCTTAAAACTAGTTTTTCTTGGTTGGTTTCGAGGGTTGATTACTCGATTCTAACCCAAAAAATTGCTCGCAAGGATCAAAATTGAAATATAAAACCGATCTTATTCAAATTGATTTTTGATAGGAAGGATTGAGTACTTGATTCTAACATAAAAATTGATCACAAGGGTCAAACATAAAATATTACATGCACTTTATTACCACTATTGAGAGATTCTTAACGTTAGATTTATGGTAGTTTCAATTGAAGATAAAAGATAGAATTATAAATAATATTATAAAATAAAAAATAGGAGTAGTTTTAATTAAAGATAAAATAAAAGAAAATCGATTACGGTGATTTGAACATATACTATATGCTTCAGTTAGAAAATGTGATCTTTTAACAATTCATGGTAAGAATAGAGATAGAGATAGACTTAAACTAATATAAATAGAAATAATTAAAAAAAATAACTATTTATAATTTAAATATCGATTGGTCCTGAGTAGAGTAGATTAGAGGAAGCAGATTCATGTAACTGACCCCATGTAGTTGAAAAAAAGGCTTAGATGAGTTGAGTTGTATTGAATTGAGCCGAGAGATTCTTAGGTAGTGTTTGAAATAGAAGATAAGAGGGAATATTCAGGAGATATCCTCTCTTATTCTTAAAAGTCATAACTATAAGGGATAGCTGGTAATAAAGTTAACCAAAAGGATAATCCATGGTTAACCATGGGATGTCACTTTAATTTATTCCCTAAAAAATGTAGGAATAGCTGGTTATCCCTCCAAATAAGAATAAAAAAAAAGTTATCCTATGGATTTACCTTTTTGCATTTGATATGATCAATGGGATAGCCAAGGGATATCCCTAGGGATAGCCAGGGAACAAACTCTATCCGGTATACTTATCCATGGATAATATTTTTTCTATCAAACACTACCTTAATGTTAAATTGATCAATAAATATTAGATTCATATCTTTTTTTATTAAATATAAATTTTTAAAAATAATTTTATGAAACATTAATTCTATTCCGAAACTAATATGGAACAAAATTAATCTAGTCTTATCAGATTTAAATTAATTAATTTTAAGATAAAAAATCTATTTAGTTTAGCCATTCATTTCAGCTGTTGGTCAACAACTATTTGGCATGGCTACGAAAAACAAACACTTAAGTCATCCCAACAATCAATTCAAAAAATACCACATTCAATTTAATTCTAAATGTTTTTACTTAATTTTTAAATAAAAAATTTAATAGAAAAGAAAATATTAACCTTTGGTCGAGAATAAAGAATTATCGTAACCTTGCCGGCTTTAATTTTTTTTTCTCTTTTTTTTTTCTTTTTTTTTTTCTTCATTTGAACTTTTTCTTTTTTCTCTAATTCTCTCTTCATCCAAACACAAGCTAAATAGCCCTTGAGTAATGGATTTTTTTTTTTTTCCGGTGAAAACTTTTGACTCGTTGCGTGGAGACCATCGAGCTGGTCCCGAGAAGGTCCAAACTCGAGCCGGAAATATAGCTGGGTCTCGGTTCCCGCACGGTCCTCTGGTAAAATAAAAGATGGAAATCCGTACTCACCGGATTCGAGCACAATGTGTCGTCGTTTCCATCCCTCCTCCTCCTCCTCTGCTCGTAGGTTATCATTCCCTCACTGGCTTTTTATCTCCAGAATAGCTTCATAGATGAAAAATTTAAGGCGCCGAAGGAAATTAAGGCACCCGTTTTGCTACGGCACCGGACTCTTTTTTTTTTTTTTTAAAAAAAATATATATATCTCCCTCGAAAAGAAAAGTTATAATAAAGTATTAATTTGCATTAATTTATATTCATTTATATTAGTATGAATTTTATTGTTGTTTAGTTAAAAATGGTTTTATACCAAAGAATAAAAATATTAATTTTTTTATAAAATTAAATAAACTTATCTCTCTAAATTCTTATTATTTTTATGATTTAATGATAAAAAAAGCCCACGTTCTTTTGTTTATAATTTCCTACTTAAATTTTTTTTTTAAAAAAAATAGAATTCTTGGGATCCAGAGGCACATAATTGGATTCGGCGGCGCATTCTCTTCTTGATTATATTAAACCAAAAAAAAAAAGGTGTGGGGTGGGGGGGGAGAGAACTTGACAAATTTGCTCAGGCGAGTAGGGTGAGTTTTGCTGCCGTCCATTCTGCCGAGAAACCACCCGTCTTTCTCTGAGCGTGGGTGCGGGCGCTGGTGATGCGATGATCCTCGCGCACCGCGACACCACGCCGGCATCCCTTTCCTTCCGCTTTATTGGGCCCTTCTCCCGTTCCCCTCTCCATCTATCCTAGTCTGGTGGTGTCTCTTCTCTCTCGCTCTCTCTTTCCAGGGGATTAGTGGTGGACAGAGAGGGGACTCTCAGCCATGATATAATATCCGTCTAGAAGATTAAACTGGCCTCTCTTTTGATATATTGATCGCAACGTTCTCTTTTCGAATATTTGGATGCTTGTTTTTGTTTAATTTGGCTCGGGATGCTTTTCTTCGAGTTTCCAGATAGAGAAGAAGCGACGGCAGTCTTTCAGTTTTTTTTTTTTTTTTTGGAATCATCTAATTAGTGCTGAAGAGGTTTACGAGTTGAGTTGTAGAGGCTTAGGACTCTCTTTCTTTCAACTGTTAGTTAAAGCAGAAGGCTTTTCAGGGGATCTCTCCGTTCTCTCATCACCGTTTTCTTTCTTGCTTGCTGGTGTTTCAAAAATTCGAAGCTCTCAGAACGTGTGAATTCGGCGAAGTGAGCTCCATAAACGGAAAACAGAGACTGTAGAAGCCGTTCTCTGTGAACAACAAGGAGTAACCAGTGTAATTAAACGCTGTGTGTTAATGGTTTCTTTATGTTTCTCTTTCTTTGTTTTTTTTTTATTTTTTTTTCTCTTTAAAGTATTGGATTTATTTTTTGAGATAGCAACATAAGGCTGGAAGAAGCCAGGGAGCGAGCGCACTTTCTTTTCGTTTCGTTCTCCGTTGGAAGTCTGAGGTCTTCTCTTTTTATTTCCCGTTGCAGTGGCCTCTCGAAGAGACTAGCACCACACCAGGGAAGCAAGCAGAGATCCAGCGCAGTAGGCAGCAAACCAAGCCACATGCCTGATCCCCTCTTCCTTCCATCTCCCACTGCCAACCATAACAAGCCCTTAGCTTGCTCTCTCTTCCCCTCCCCAAGGCTTTTTGTCGGCCCCTCTGCCAAGGGCTTCTCAGACTCCGAAGCCGCCATGAGCCCAACCTCAATACTAGGAACCAAGCCCTTCTCTTCTTCCACTGGGAACCCCTTCTTCTCTGACAGACACCCAACGAAGAAGCCTCCTCCAGAGGCTGAGGCCGGACAGCACCCTTGGGACAATGGAGGCTCTGAACCTGTGGGCCTCGGCATTGTTGATGCTCTTTGCAATGATAAAGATGGTGCGAATCCTTCGAAACAGAGCAGAAGGATGGTGTTGTTAGGATCACAATTTAGGATTCAAATCCCTTCCATTCATCCAATCTCCCTATCTCCAACCGGCTCCGTCGAGTCTCCGATAGAATTTGGCATCAAAAACAAGGATTCCCGATTGGCTCTTCTGTCCCCTGCCCGGCCATCTCCTCGGGTCTTCACCGGGAGCATCTCTGCAAGTGAGATGGAGCTCTCAGAGGACTACACCTGTGTCATCTCTCATGGGCCCAATCCCAAGACCACCCACATCTTCGACAACTGCATCGTTGAGAGCTATGCTGACATGTCTACTGCCTCAAAGGAGAGTAGGCATCATTCCATTGATTTCCTAAGCTTCTGCCATGCATGCAAGAAGAATCTCGGACAGGGGGAAGATATCTTCATGTATCGGTTAGTCTATTGCTCTACTCTACTTGTCTCTTACTTTAGCTTATCATGTTCATCCAGTACAATATCATGGTGAATTATGGCATCAGAACTTTGATTCAATTCAGAACAAGAACAATCACCTATGTTGAGGTAAAACAGTTATTATTATCAAATATAATCCATCAACAGCCAGTGTCTTCTTTTATTAACTGTACTCATTAAGAGGCACCTGTAGATCTGATTCATAGAGGCTGCATTTGATTCCTTGTCGCTTTCACGATGACGACCAGACATGGCTGTTGTTTTTTTTTCTTCTCCGTTTTGGTGGGGTTGTGGTGCTGTGCAAAAAATTCTATCCGCGGTTCATGTACATGCCACTGGTAGAGGTGTCCCCTGCTTTAAGTGATTATTGTTGAGGTCCCCAGTCTCTGGCCACAGCTGACTTCACCATCAACAAAAAGCTTTTCCATCCATAATTGAAATATACGACAAGCCTGATGCCTTGAGTTTGGGTCACCTCACCGAGACAAGCTACAGAAACAGACCTGTTTTGTGTCTGATGCTTGTCTTCTGGACCATTTCATCCATGAATATGGAGTAAACCTGCCATAGATATAATCTTAGAAGTCTTGTACTCTGTTTTGCTTTTTCTTTTCCCTTGCTTGATCTTTTTATGTATCATCACAGTCCTTCTATGTTAGACTCACTAATTCTCATTTAGAAAATTTTAAGAGGAGCTCAAGATTTGGGTCTTTTGATTAATATTCTCTCATTCATTACTTGTTTTCTTCCTTTGTTGATGGGCTGTGGTGCTCATTTTTATTGGAACTTCTTTTCATTGCAGAGGTGAAAAGGCTTTCTGCAGCAGTGAGTGCCGCTACCAAGAGATGCTCGTTGATGAAGGAATGGACAATTGTGTACCATAGTCATGGCTTACCCTTTAGCCTGAACTCCCCAGTAGTGTCATGTTCATGCTAGGGGCTTAAAGAAATCGTGAGCAGCCTTTGCTAAGTGAATTTTCACTTTCAGTAAATTCCTTTGCGTTATGATCATGGGTTTAAATAAAAAAGAATGGACATGATGCTAATCACTAGGGCTGTGCTTGGATGTCAAAAAAATTATTTCGGAAATAGGAATATGTATTCGAGCGGAATAGCTTATTCCTCTTGTTATTCCAGATTTTTGTTTGGATGAAAATATGGTATTCCATATTATTCCAGTGCAATTAATGCAGTGTTATTCCAAATGGTGTTTGAACGACGTGGGAATAAATAGGTATTCCACTTGGAATAGATGAAGTATTCTTCTGAAATTTCAAAAATACCCCTTGACCATTTGATGAAAAAAAATTGTTTATCATTTTATTTTTTCTTACGTTGACTTTATTAAATTATTTGTTATTAGTAAATAAAATCCAAAAAATATCTACATATCAAACTTAATTAATAATTGCATTATAAAAATTAATACAGCTTTAAATAAACAGATTTGTTAAAATTTTTCAAATAAGTGAGTAATTTTATATTAATTAATAAATTAATTAAGAATTTTTTTAAAAATTCTAAACATACCCTTGGAATCAATGAGAAGGAAAAATAGTTTATCAATTTTTCCTTTAATGTAATTATTAGAATAATTTAATTTTCCTTTTAATAAAAAAAGTAATAAATTATTTTGATAAATTAATAAAGGATACGAAATTATAATCTATTAATAAATTAAGTATATTAGTAAAATAACATGCATAAATTTTAAAAATTATTTAATAATATTTCAAGAATTATACTATTTATGAGTGTTTTACTTTACTTGAATTTTTAATACCAATCTTCAAGTTTCAAAAAAATATGTCTCACCCATTCCTAATCTATAGCTTATAATCAATTATTTTGTTAAAATTTGACATTTTAAATGATTAAATTTATTTAAATTAATTTAAGTTATTATCAAATAACATTATTAATAAAGCAAGAAAAATAAGTTTATACAGTTACTGATCTTGATAATTACAGAAGCGTTTGAAATTTTTTGGGAATCCATCTACTTGGCATGGTTTTCAACAATTTGCAAATGGTTGGCAACCTTGAGCCAATAGCACATTCATGATAGGTTGTGATGAAAAATATTTGTCGACCAATCAATTCAATACTAAATATTATTTCAAATACAACTAAGGTGAGTGACTATCATAATAGTCACTGAAAGTAGATGTCTTTAGACACAGCCACATCATGCTCATGCCTATAATGGATCCTTATTAAATGTTCACCAAACATTGAAGTGCAGCCTTACAAAACAAGCAATATGACATTTCTAACATAACATCGGGTAACAAGCTTTAACTGGTGAAGCAATACTTGAAGACTCCGGCATCATCACGAACAAGAATGTCTGGAAGAGAGTTGCCTTCCAACAGCTCCAATCTTGCACCGCCAGTTTGAACTGTAGCTGCTTCCTTTTGCAGATGCAGTAATAGCCTAAAGAGACAAAAATAAAGGATGTTAAACATATTGCCTTTCAGCCACTATGTTTTGAACTCGCTCACCATTGCAGTCATCAGCCACCTCAACCTGTGTGAAAGAACCAAGGAATCAGAAACAAGATTCGATATGCCTTAATGTTGAAGAATGCAAAAGAAGCATTCAATACTGTGACAAATTGATGGTCATTAAGTCCAAGAAGAAGTTCAGATAGCCTGGGCACGAGAGGCTTCAGGCTGCTATTTGCAGTGACACCTTTAGGACATCCCAAAAATTCAAAGCCAGATCCATGAGTTATATATATCAATAGCCAAGATATGATACAGAGGTAGCAAGTTCATATAACATAAGAAAGTAACATTCCACCTGATAGATGCAGTAAATTCAAGAATTTTTCCAACATTAAAGCATGCAGTTAAAAAACCACTAACTGCTTTGTGACCTTTGGCCATGCCTAAGCTCTAGTAGACCAGCAAAGGCAAGTCATTGTTCACAACATACCAATCTCCCTTTAAGATACTATTAAGAAATAATTTAATGTAAGAATGTGCCAATAAACCAATCAACTCACCTGACATCAGTCACACAAAAATGGCACATATCAAAGGATTCCACACCTGTAAAAATAGAAATATACACAAGAACCATCGATGAAGAAGCAACATGAATTAAGAGAAAACCAGCGAAATTCATCAACATGCAGCAACCACCTCACAGCCACCTCATTTCATCCTTAAAGTCCAATAAGAACCCCAAAGCCAACACCTTGAACCTATCTTCGAAGAACCAGAGAACCAAAAGTTCGCAAGACCACCATAAAGAGATTGTTCTTTCACTTGCATACGTGCTGACTTAAGATGCTGAAGAAGATGCTGATGGGCGATGGTAGTAAGGCAAGGTCCCATCAATGGCAGGCACCATGGCATCTGGCTTGGAGGAGGTTGATGAGGAGAAGCTGACCATTTGATCCCCTCGGGGAAGAGGGAGTGCGAGCTGGAAGCATGCATCAGAGCTCCCCTGGTTTGGAATTTGATTTAACTTGATTTAACTCATAGAATTAGGATTTAACTTGATTTAACTCATAGAAAGGCAGGGCAGAGGAGAAGAGACCACCACCCTCTGCAAATTAACACATAGCATAAGGATTTGGAACTTGATTTAACTCATCAAGATTCTCATATGTCACCTTCCTCACACTTACCTAGTATGGCAGCTGCTGGCTTCCTCACATCTTTTTGTCGAGTTGATGCCTCACCACTTTATAAAGCTATATTGAACATATCTAAGCCATTTGTTTCATTTTGTGGAAGAACCAGCACCTTCTGCTGAGATTGTGTCATGCATGGCAGCATAATCCAAGTCATGGCCCTGGGCGTATGTGTCGTGTCAGACTGTGATGCTTCAAAACGGTTGCATCATAGAAATGCCCTCCAAGTCATGATTTCACAATCGATAGTTCACATACGCAAGGGTCAAGCAATGAATTGTAAACGAAATGCTTAATTTTAGTGCGTAAAATCCTAAACTCAGAACATTGAATTTATGTGTCATCAACTGCCTATTCCAAAACGCTAAGCATCCATAAAAATTCATCCATCAAAGGCAGCTTTCAAGACATAGGAATCTGAAGCCTTCAATAAAATAAAACAATCGTAGTAGACCCACAACACAAGGCTGCCCATCTTAACACCCTACTGACAGTCAAACAATTTTTAATTTTATGAAAAGTGGTAATAAAACATATACATGGATAGACCAGCTCCCTGAACACATATAAAAAAAGGTTTAAGAACGAGACCAATTCTGTAGAGTTGAAACATATAATTTTATCAAATACTATCATTAATATGACTTAATTTCCTAGTACAATGACATAGATGCCTACCATTTAATGGATGATTAATTCTAAATCCAATTTCATCATTGTTCAGGCTATGTACTGACATAAACCATTTGCGAGATATGGAATATATATTTAGTTGGCTCAGGAAGGCAGTATCAGCAGTTATTTCCTGACGGTCACAATTTGCATGCATCCAATTCAGAAAATGCTATGTGTCTGCCAAACATCATTGCCGTCAACGTTGATAGAGCACCAAACTGTGATGCTTCACAACAGTTACATTTATAATGAATGCCCTCCAAGTCATGAGTTCATAGCCGACGCTTCAATATCAATTGGGTGAAGCAATTATTTGTAAGAAAGTTTAATGGTACTATAACCATAAAAAACAAACACATGTTACTTTTCCAATTCAGTGAATATAATCAGAACTGTAATATAACATAATGTTACGTTAAACAAGTGCAAGTCTGCTTAATAATCTCCCAGCAGTACAATTAAACAACAAGATCATCGCTGACATAACATATGAAAGTAGGAATGTAGTGTGCCTGTAACCCCGGGATTTTAATTCCCTAGTTCATGAGGCTTAACATAGGATTCCTGAACGGGTGACACCTGGGACTCCCGCAGTTATGCGTAGCGGCTGGGTTTCCTATTTCCGCGTAATGAATGGGTCTCCCGAGTCCCTGGACTGAGGCGTCGTGTGGGATTTATATTGAGTTGGAAGGTGACTTCCTCCTTTAACCCGGCGCTTATCTCCTTCAGGTAGTCATCTGCTTCCTTCCATGTCCAAGAGAGAAAAAGAGTGATAGAGAGGGAAATTGGAGAGAGATATTCGAGCCCAAGGTTGGGTCCGTGGATTAGTCTGGGTAGAGTTTTAAGGGTCACTTTATTATTCAGATTTAGAGAATTAATTATGTAAAATGATGTTGTAGGTACCCAGATGTCTAATTAACTGGTTTACCATTTGGAATTTGCGTACTGAGGTAAGTAAGCCAATTATTATAATAAATTATTTTATAAATCATTGGATTTATAGTTGCACACATATTATGAAATAAAAAAAATAAAGTTTTATTTATATTGACTATTTTGAATAGTACCATGAATTTACAAATGAGTAATTGCTATGGTTATATACAACTGCTATTATTTTGCAAAGTAGTAGATTTATAAATTATGCAAAAGACGAAGTATATGCTGATTTGACTTTGCAAAATATATTGGTACTATTGATATGTCGATATGCAATTGTTAAAAATGTTCAAACCACTGTATATGTGATATGAGGAACTAATGCTTATGTTGATACATGATGTGTGACATGCTATTATGATGATGACATTAAATTATATTTATATGTGTCACCACGGTTCTCATGTGATGTGAAATACCAAGTGATACGTGACCCACCTTCACAGGGGTAGATATGTGAAGGACACACATCTAGAGGATGTATTGTGATGGATTGTGATACATGACCCACCTCCACAGGGGAGATATGGAGGACACACATCTAGAGGATGTGTTGTGATGGATTATGATATATGGCATAACGTTGGTATCAGGACCCTTCCTCTTAGGGGACATTTAAGAGTGATACACCAGTTGGGTGTTGTAGGGCCATGGGACACATAATGAGACAGTGAATATATATATAAATAGTGGTTTGTTACATTATATATGCTGGTATTTATGGTATACTTAAGCTTCCTAAATTATATTTTACATGTTCTGTTAGCATGTTCTGATAGTATGATAAATGTATTTGCAAATTGGAAGCTTTTCATGAGAATGTAATCTGAAAATATCTTTAAATGCTATGATGATATATATTTTTACATTATAATAGGCTTACTTATTGAGTGTAAGCTCATGTAAATCTCACAATGTTTTTCAGAGCCTCAGGAGTAAAGAAGGATTTAAGGGGTGATGGAGCTTCTAGTTAAATAAATTAGTCCCATTATGTTGATGTAACCCCTGTGATACTTGTGTGTAAGGCTTGTAGCCCAAACCCTATAGTGTTATGGTTTGTTTTAAATTTGGATTTGGATATATATATGATTGCCTTATATTGATTTATGTGTCATAGTTCGGGAAGCCTTGCATGCCGGGCATGCGGCGGGTTGTCACCCTAGCTCAAAATTTTAGGTCTGGGGCGTGATAGCTTTAGTGGTATCAGAGCCTAGGTTATGACCTTAGAGACACTTACATAATGACACTTAGTAAAATACTAAGATGATATTATAACCATATAGGAATTTCAGGTAGTATGTTTTGAAGCCTAAATGCAAAATTTATTATGATATTAATGACCAACTAATTTATCAGGAGATAGGAATGGTTCGTCGCACTAGGAGCCAACAAATTGATGAAGGCCCAGGTTGGTAATGCTGGTCAGCAGGGAGGTCAGGAAGATACCGGTGGTGTGGGCCCTGTCACTCAAGTTGGGACTGATCAGCAGCAACTCCAGACTGAGATGCTTCAGGTTCTCTCGGGTATAGCATAGTCGATGAGGGACATACAACATTAGATTATGTAGGCCTTGTCCACTCAGTCTGCTCCCACTGCTCTACAGACTCAGCCTGCTCCCACTGCCTCGCAGACTCAGCCTACTCCCACTGCCCTGCAGACTCAGCCTACCCCTTCTGCTCCACAAACTCAGCCAACCGTACCTTTTCAATCTACACCATTGACCCAACCTACTCCACCTCAACCCTGGGTAGGGGTTGGCCGCAGCTTTGCATATTTCAAAAAGTTTGCTCCTGCCCCTTTCTCTGGATCACCAATCCTGTTGATGCTGAGTGGTGGATGCAAGACATGGAGAAGGCTTTTACGGCCCATGGTAGTCAGGAGATGGAGCAGATCAGATTTACCACCTATCTTCTCTAGGGAGAGGCTTATGACTGGTGGTTAGTTGAAGAGCAACGTCGAGGTGAACAGATTATCTCTTGGGGAGAGTTTAGGGAGGCTTTTTTCGACAAATACTTTCCCAGGAGTGTGCAGAGACAGATGGAATCAGAGTTTATCAAATTGGAGCAAAGGAATCTTTCTATGGCCCAGTATGAAGCTGAATTCACTAGGTTGGCCCAATTTGCTCCAAATATTGTAACCAATGAAATGGCCAAGATCATCAGATTCACTGAGGGACTACGACCCAGATTGAGGCAAGCAGTCAATGCATTTGAGCTTCTCACCTACAGTGCTGTGGTGAATAAGGCCTTAGTGATTGAGAGGGATATGAATGCTGTTCAGAGGGATTGGGAACAACAGAGGAAGAGAAAAGGGTCTAATTCTAGCCAACCCCCAGCTCAGGCCAGGAAAAAGGATGCACATCAGGCCCCAGACAAAGGAACAAGGAGACTCGTTGCCTTCATTGTGTGAACTTTCACTCAGGAAGGCCTTGCCGCGGTATGTCTGGTAACTCTGTGGGAAGACTGATCACAAGATGGCCACATGTCCCCTTCGGAAGGATCAGCAGCCCTCTTCCAATCAAGGGATGAGTCAGCAGCATAAGCAGCCACCGATGACCCAGGGAAGGGTCTTCACCCTCAGTCAACAGGATGTTGCCGCCTCTAATTCTATGGTGACAGGAATGATTAAAGTAGACACTGCTTATGCTCAAACTTTAATTGACCCGGGTGCCATGCATTCTTTCATATCTAACATCTATATTGACAATAATGCATCATTGACACCCGTTCCTCTAGAGCAAGAATTGCATATTGCTTTTCCAAATGGAGATATTATGAAGGTTGAAACAATATGCAAATCCTGCCCAATTGTCTTAGAGGATAGGAGGTTGAATGCTGATCTAATTATCCTTCCACTGAAGTTCTTTGATGTTATTCTTGGAATGGATTGGTTGGCCTCCTATCATGCTTCAGTAGACTGCTTCAGGAAGATTGTCAACTTCAAAATTTCAAGTCAGTCTGAATTCAGTTTTTCTAATGGTCAGAAACACCTAGCCTCAGTGTTCATATCAGCGCTACATGCAGGAAAGTATATGATGAATGGTGGTCAAGAATTTCTTGCAGTAGTCAAGGATCTTCAGCAGAACGAGACCAAGTTGGAGGATATCCCTATAGCTCGAGAATTCCCTAATGTCTTTCCTAATGATCTGACTGATTTACCCCCAGATTGAGAAGTCGAGTTCTCATTGATCTAATTCTTGGAACTAGACCTATATCCAAGGCCCCTTACGCATGGCCCCAGTTGAGCTAAAGGAACTAAAGGATCAGTTGCAGGAGCTCCTAGATCGGAGATTTATCAGACCCAGTGTTTCTTCTTGGGGTGCTCAAGTTCTATTTGTTAAGAAGAAGGATGGCAGTCTTTGGCTCTACATTGATTACCGGGAAATCAATAAGGTAATAGTGCGGAATAAGTACCCTCTGCCGAGGATTGATGACTTGTTTGATCAACTCCAAGGAGCTTGGATATTCTCAAAGATTGATCTTAGGTCAGGGTACCATCAACTCAAAGTCAAGGAGGGTGATGTGCCTAAGACAACATTTAGGACTAGATATGGCCACTATGAGTTTTGGTGATGCCGTTTGGGTTAACTAATGCCCCAGCAGTATTCATGGATTTGATGAACAGAATATTTAAGCCATACTTGGATCAATTCGTGGTGGTTTTTATTGATGACATCTTGATATATTCCAAGAGCCATAAGGAGCATGAGGACCATCTGAGAATTGTGATTCAAATTCTTCGAGAGAAGAAACTTTACGCCAAGCTGTAGAAGTGTAATTTTTTTTGGATCAAGTATCTTTCTTGGGTCATATAATATCCAAAGACGACATATCGGTGGACCCGAAAAGATTGAGGCTATCATAAGCTGGAGCCGACCTTCCAATGTAGCAGAAATCAGAAGCTTCTTGGGCCTAGCCGGGTACTACCATAAATTTGTGAAGAACTTCTCTCGCATTGCTCTACTCCTAACTTGCTTAACCCAAAAGTGAGTGCAGTTTGACTGGACGGAGGAGTATGAGAAAAGTTTTCAGGAGTTAAAGCAGCGCCTAGTGACAGCTCCCATTCTTATTCTTTCGACAGGATCTAAGGTTTTACTCTATATATTGATGCCTCTCGGAAGGGATTGGGATGCGTTCTGATGCAAAATGGAAAGGTGATAGCCTATGCCTCCAGACAACTAAAGCCTTATGAGCAAAATTACCCTACTTATGATCTGGAATTGGCTGCTGTGGTTTTTTCTCTGAAGATTTAGCGGCATTATCTATATGGAGTGTCGTGTGATGTGTATATAGATCATAAGAGTCTAAAATACATCTTCACAGAAGGAGCTAAACTTGAGGTAGAGGAGGTAGTTGGAACTACTGAAGGATTATGAATTGACCCTACACTACCATCCGGGGAAGGCCAATATAGCAGCTGATGCTTTGAGCAGAAAATTCTATTCTGAGTTAGTTGCTATGATTACTTCCCAGCCTCACATATTAAGAGACCTTGAGAGGTGGGAAGTTGGATTGAAAGTATAGCGGTCTGATGGGCTTATTGCAGCACTTGTACTCCAACCGACCCTAGTTGACATGATCAAGTCCTTCCAGATAGAAGATCCAAATTTACAAAAGATTAAAGAAGCTGTGCAGTCAGGAGTTCAGAAAGATTTATGTAATGGAGGATGGATCCCTAAAATTTAAAGGAAGACTTTGTATGCCAAATATTGAGGAGCTGAAGGCCGAAATTTTGAAGGAGGCTTACTACTCTCCCTATACTGTACATCTGGGTGGCACTAAGATGTATAGAGACTTAAGAGAAAATTTTTGGTGGAAAGGCATGAAGAGGGAGATTGCTCAGTATGTGAATAAATGCTTGGTGTGTCAGCGAGTAAAGGCCGAGCATCAAAGGCCTGCAGGACCTCTTCAGTATCTGATGAGTCCTCAGTGGAAATGAAAAATTATCATGATGGACTTTGTGACTGGTCTGCCCAAAACTCCCAGGAGTAATGATGCTGTTTGGGTTATTGTGGATAAACTAATAAAATCAGCTCATTTCCTACCTTTCAAAGTTGGGGTCTCTAGTGAACGATTGGCTAGTTTGTATATTGAGCAGATCATGAGACTTCATGGTGTTCCTGTATCTATTGTATCAGATAGGGATACCAGATTTGTGTCCCAATTCTGGAAGAGTCTTCATAAAGCTTTGGGAACCAGATTAAACTTCAGTACAACCTATCATCCCTAGTCAGATGGACAATCAGAGAGGACCATGCAGATTCTGGAAGATATGTTGCGAGCCTGTGTGATGGACTTGGTTGGAGCTTGGGATAACCACTTACCTTTAGTGGAGTTTGCATATAATAACAGTTACCATGCCAGTATCCAGATGGCTCCATTTGAAGCTCTGTATGGTAGGAGGTGCAGATCTCCTTTATGTTGGGATGATGTGGGAAGAGAAAATTGCTAGGCCCTGAGCTGGTTCAGCAGACAGTTGATAAGGTGCATTTAATCAGGGTGCGTCTTCGTACAGCTCAGAGTAGGCAGAAGAGTTATGCTGATGTTAGAAGGAGAAAATTGAAATTTCAGGTTGGGAACCATGTATTCTTAAGGGTTTCACCAACCAAAGATGTGATGAGATTTGGGATTAGAGGAAAGCTAAGCCCACGTTATATTGGACCTTTTGAGATCTTAAGCAGAATTGAAGAGGTAACATACAGCCTGGCGCTACCTCCGATTCTATTTAGGGTATACAATGTGTTTCATGTCTCTATGTTAAGGAAGTATATTTCTGACCCCGGCCATGTAATAGAGTATGAGCCTATACAGTTGAGGAAAGACTTGCCTTATGAGGAGAATCCTGTGTGTATCATGGACCGCAAGGATCAAGTTCTGAGACGGCGTACCATTCCCTATGTCAAGGTACAGTGGTAGTAATATTCTGAGATGGAGGCTACTTGGGAACTTGAAGAGAAAATGAAAATGAAGTATCCACAATTATTTGCAGGTAAATTATCTATCCAAGTTTGTTGACTTTTGAATAGAACCTATTTGAATTCTATAGTTTAATTAAAATGTATCAATTTCGAGGCCAAAATTTTATAAGGGGGAGAATGCAACCCCGGGATCTTAATTCCTGTAACCCCTGGGATTTTAATTCCCTAGTTCATGAGGCTTAATGTAGGATTCCTGAAACGGGTGACACCTGGGACTCCCGCGGTTATGCGTAGCGGCTGGGTTTTCTATTTCCGCGTAACGAATGGGTCTCCGAGTCCCTGGACCGAGGCGTCGCGGGGTTTATATTGAGTTGGAGGGTGACTTCCTCTTTAACCGACGCTCATCTCCTCAGGTAGTCATCTGCTTCCTTCCATATCCGAGAGAGAAAAGAGTGATAGAGAGGAAGTTGGAGAGAGAGATTCGAGCCCAAGGTTGGGCCCGTGGATTAGTCTGGGTAGAGTTTTAAGGGTTACTTTATTATTCAGATTTAGAGAATTAATTATGTAAAATGATGATGTAGGTACCCAGATGTCTAATTAATGGTTTATCATTTGGGATTTGTGTACTGAGGTAAGTAAGCCATTATTATAATAAATATTTTATAAATCGTTAGATTTATAGTTGCATGCATATTTATGAAATAAAAAAATGGAGTTTTATTTATATTGACTATTTTGAATAGTATCATGAATTTACAAATGAGTAATTGCTATGGTTATATACAACTACTATTATTTTGTAAAGTAGTAGATTTATAAATTATGCAAAAGATGAAGTATATGCTGATTTGATTTGCAAAATATTTGTACTATTGATATGTCGATATGCAATTGTTAAAAATGTTCAAACCTAATATATGTGATATGAGGAACCGATGCTTATGTTGATGCATGATGTGTGATATGCTATTATGATGATGACATTAAATTATACTTATATTTGTGCTGCTATTCTCATGTGATGTGAAATGCCAAATGATATGTGACCATCTTACAGGGGTAGATATGTGAAGGACATACATCTAGAGGATGTGTTGTAATGGATTGTGATACGGGACCCATCTCCACAAGGAGATATATGGAGGACACACATCTAGAGGATGTGTTGTGATGGATTATGATATATAGCATAACGCTGGTACCATGACCCTTTCTCTTAGGGGACATTTAAGAGTGATACACCAGTTGGGTGTTGTAGGGCCGTGGGACACATAATGAGACAGTGAATATATATATAAATAGTGGGTTTGTTACATTGTATATGCTGGTATTTATGGTATACTTAAGCTTCCCAAATTATATTTTACATGTTATGTTAGCATGTTCTGATAGTATGATAAATGTATTAGCAAATTGGAAGATTTTCATGAGAATGTGATCTGAAAATATCTTTAAATGCTATGATGATATATGATTATTTTTACATTATAATAGGCTTACTTATTGAGTGTGAGCTCATGTAAATCTCACAATGTTTTTTAAAGCCTCAGGAGTGAAGAAGGATTTAAAGGGTGATGGAGCTTCTAGTTAAATAAATTAGTTCCATTATGTTGATGTAACCCCTGTGATACTTGTGTGTAAGGCTTGCAGCCCAAACCCTATAGTTATGGTTTGTTTTAAATTCTGGATTTGGATATATATATGATTGCCTTATATTGATTTATGTGTCATAATTCGGGATGCCTTGCATGCCGCATGCGGCGGGTTGTCATCCTAGCTCAAAAATTTGGGTCTGGGGCATGACAGTGCCCATCTCAAAGCATCTAGAAATATTAACATTGTGGTCATAACCATATTACAAGATATCGTAGACTTAACCATCTCAAAGCATTAACGTTGCCTGCCCACACTGGAACCCAAGTACAAGCCTATTAGAAAGGATACGAAAACCCATATAAATGTTTTTAAAGGTGCACCCACATTGTGGCCATGTGTTCATCATTTGTTCTTCATTGATATTCCATTTCAGTAATTGTTCGACATATCGATGTTCAGGAGGTCTACGATACTTCTGAAATGCATCGATTGCCTCTTCTCTACATTTAAACTTCTTGTATAAGGCATGCTTGAACCCACTAACCTCACGCTGACACTCGGGCCATGATTCATAGATCCCTCATCTACGGCCCACGAAAATAACATAATAACTTTTGGCAAACATTACTAAACCTCAGGAGCAAGCAGCCTGATTTCCTGCATTACGGGGATACAATGTAAAACTCAAAAACATAATGCATTGCACTATTAATAAAGTCAATCGTGGTCAATATAGTAACTTTAAAAATTTAAGAACATGGTACGATCATAGTCAAACGAAGCATCCTACACTTACTTCGCATGTGATGAGCAACCCATAGCCTCTTAGCTATGGAATTGTGTAGTTGATCACCTCTTCGTGATTCATCATCCCCTATACTAAGATAAGGATCGACATCCTCATCACGATCAGCTGGCAACGGTTCAATAGACATGTTGAAGTATTTGTCATTTCCTTGGCTGCATCGAATGAAGTTGTGAATGATGCAGCAAGCCATAACAATACGCTTCTGTACCTTGAAGGGAAATGGAATGGGACTTCTAAGAACCTTATATCGCTTCTTAAGAATTCTGAAGGCTTCTCAACGCAATTTCTGAGTTGAGCATGTCGATAGTTGTATAAGTCTCATAATTGTTATATCGGCGAGCCCTAGGATTATTGATGGTACTTAGGTGATACCTATTACCCCGATATGGGGCAAAAAACTTATCGTATTGCCATATCCTGAGTCAACAAGATAGAATTTCCCTGTACACAACAACAATGCTTGACGTATACCCTCAGGAAAAAAATGCCAAAATTTAGTCATTCAAGTATGTCAATTGAAATACCTTCTGGTACAACGAGTCCTCAGACTGACACACCAACGTAGGACTCTCATGTCGGCTACAGATCCCTCCCAACCAGTACAAATGAAAGGAAGGAGTGATCAAATGAGACTGCAGCCATGACATTTTGAGAAATGGTGCCCTTTCGATTACAAAATCGTGGTTGTTGGTTTTTCTAATCGATGCAGGTATATGTGTGCCATCGATTGCTCCAACAAATTCTGTGATGCAAGAAATATATCATGGACCAGATAATGAGAAGATTAAAAATTAATTAATTCATCTAGTCGTGTCCAAATGTACCATGAAGTAAGGATGGAAATGGTTGTTGTCATGGACCCATGGGTGCACGGCCGTCTCCTGTTGAGGTTGAACGATAAATTCATGCTTAAGTAAACAAATTGCTTTCAGTATGTTGTTAAAGTGTCGGATATTATCTCCCCTGAGTGTTGAAAGGTTTCAGCCAACACTCTATTAGTAACACCATGACCTATGCCGTAAAGAAAAATTACTAGTTGCTCCTGTATCGATACGTTGCGTGTGCTACTTACGAAGCCTCGCGAGATAAGCAATTCTTTCAGCTTGAAGAACAGAGTATTTATCATCCTAAGTGATCATAACCTATATCTAGATGCCCACTCAAAATATCAGCAATGAGTTCGTGACCTGAGAATGGACGAGTTCGGCATGGCACCTTTGAAATAATGTTAAAATTGGGTAAAGAAATGAACCCATTACTTTTCAACCAGTTAGGACGTCCTGCCAATAGTTGTCCTCATCTATTAAATACGCCATGACATCATGAAATAGGTCCATCTAATAGAAAAAAGGTAGTAGTTAATGATACAACCATATGCATGAGTAATTGTTGATTGCAATACATGAAGACAGCGTATAGTAACATACGTTGCTACTTAATAATAGAGTACATAAACATCTACAACAAAATGTTTCCTTAGAGCTAAGATAACATAAGACGTAATATGGAATGACATATATATGAGCAACTGAACCACGACATATCATTTATAACTAATATGATGCAAGCAAATATATGTCACGTCCAACGATCACAGGAAAAGTCAAAGTCATGCATCAAAGATGCAGTATGGTACAAACGGATTCTTGCGCACTGACAGCAGAAGAATGGGTCAAATCTTGGGAAATGTTGTCACTGCTTGGCCTGAATAATGGCTGCATGAATGGAATATGTCCACCTTGAGTGGAAGCAAGCATCGGAGGAGGCACATATACAGATGGGCCATCTTGATGGACACCATGCATTTGAGGCATAAAGAAAGTAGGCGCAGATGCAAAACTTCCAGCAAGTGCTCCCACTGAAGGTGGTACATGGTAGAACTCAGACATTTGTCTTTTAAGCCACGCTTCAAGTAGTGAGCCTTCATAATGCATAAGGAACCACTATTAATCTCAATTTTTAAACTGTCCCCCATAGCAAGAATACATTCAGGTGTAATCCCTGGGAGACTCTCTAACTTCCACATGCATTCATCAATAGAGTACACAGTAGGACGGGCAAGCTGCTCTCTCCTCAAGATCTCATTAGCAATTTTTAACCTCTTTTTACCTTGTTCCACCAGTTCGAGAAAGGCATCAGCAGCTTCAGATGTGGACTTACTGTTACGTGCTGTAGGAGTTACGGTGGATGACCTTTTCCTCTTTCCCTACTAGTAGACAAACCTGGATCTAAAGAACAATCGTGGGTTGGGTCGAGGCACATGTACTCGAGCTGTTTGGGGAGACATCATCAAATAAGCGATCGAAATGACTGGATGAGAGTAAGAGAGTCCAGCACTTTTACGTGATGGGTGCCAGAAGTCTATGTCCTCAAGGTTCATCCGATCGACCTCATCGTCCGAGGTATCATTGTCGGATACTCCCTCTGGAATAGCAGATGTATCCCCCCATCTACCAGTGGTAGTATTCTTTGAAAATAGAATGTCTATATCGTCGTATACAGGGAAGGACTTACCCTTTATCCAGCATAGTCCTTGTTAACCTGTTAGCAAATTTGTTGAAGTAATTATTTTAATATACCGAAAAGCATCCAAAGTAAGATTCGATAACATCAATCAACCACTTACCGAGATGATCTCCTCCCACATATATTCATTACCACACGTGGGAAGTTTAAGTACAGGATCCCATCCCCAACCTGAGCAGTTAGCTAGGTTATAGTACAAATTGAAGGTCTTCTTCAAAACCTTTAAACGATTCTTTAGGTTTCTATATGTAAATGACATATTTGTCCGTTCATTGAACAATTGATAATTTTCTTCCATGTCTCTTATGAGAAAGTTCCAGTAATTGAGTAATGTGAAAACTATGAAAATTGGAGTACAATGCACGACATAGCATCGCATGAATTCTAGCAAAGAAATTGAAAATAGATATCATTATACAAACAAATTAATTCCAGCCAGCTATACTGTAAAAAGCTTACAAAGTGGTTTAGTATATAGGTTTGTGCCCAAATTAAATCTAAACTGCTCCTAACTAAGTGGTTTAATATCTAGGTTTGGGCCCAATTTTATTGGTGAACATGTATAGGTTTATGCCCAAATTAAGCAATTGTAAACTAGCTCTGTTTACATGAGATATATGAAATTCACGGTCGGATGCAAATTCAAGCCATTTAGATAGTATAAGGCATCAACTAATTGTCAACTAAGCAGAAGCAGAAGCACATGATCTAAATGGTATGGAACCCCTGTTTGCAAAACATTTTCATTTTTTCTGTTCTTAAATAAAGCAAGCTTAAACTCTTCCTACTTAATAGTTACATATAAATGAGTAGACCTAATACACATATAACGACGCTTCAATTACTTCACATATCACTTAAGGAACATGCAATTAAAATT
>UESW01002299.1:0-45042 GCA_900491605.1 Calamus simplicifolius
ATATTTTTTAAATATTTTTAACTATAAATTTAAATTTTCTAAAAATTGTGTCGCAAATGCGTTGTAATATTTTTTAAATATTTGTAACTGATAAAATTTATATTTTTCTAAAAATAATTGCGATGCAAATAATGCGTCGCAATGTTTTTTTTAAATCTTTTAATTACTTTTATTTTTCTAAAAAACATTGCGATGCAATACATGCATTCCAATATTAAAAATTATTTTCTTCGTAAAAATTAATTTTTAGGAAAATGCATCGCTAATGCATCGTAATATTTTTTAATAATTATAACTGATATAAATTATATTTATAAAAATAATTGCGATGCATCTATTGTGTCGCAATGTTTTTTTTAAATTTTTTTATTACTATTATTTTTCTTAAAAACATTGCGACGCAATATGTGCATCATAATATTAAAATTTTTATCTCGGACCGTGATGATCGGTCCGATCGGCGACGATCTGATGGTTGCCATCGATGCAAGCCCTGATCCCGATTGACCATGACCAATCTCGGACCATGGCGATCGGTTTGATCGCCGATGATCCGATGGTTGCGATCGATCCAAGCCCTAATCCTGATCGGCTACGATCGATCCCGGACCGTTGTGATCGGTCCAAGATCGCGACGATCCAATGGTTGCGATCGATCCAAGCCCTGATCCCGATCGGCCATGACCGATCCTGGACCGTTGCGATCGGTCTGAGATCGCGACGATCCGATGGTTGCGATCGATCCAAGCCCTGATCCCAATCGTCCACGATCGATCCTGGACCGTGGCGATCGGTCCAATCGGCGACTATCCGACGGTTGCGATTGATCCAAGCCCTGATCCTGATCATCCACGATCGATCTTGGACCGTGGCGATTGGACCGATCGGCGTCAATCCGACGGTTGCCATCGATCCAAGCCCTGATCGATCCCGATCGGCCACGACCAATCTCGGATAGTGGCGATCGGTCCGATTGCCGATGATCCAATGGTTGTGATCGATCCAAGCCCTGATCCTGATCGGCCACGATCGATCCCGGACCGTTGCGATCGGTCCGAGATCGAGATGATCCGACGGTTGCAATCGATCCAAGCCCTAATCCTGATCGTCCACGATCGATCCCGGACCATGGCGATCGGTCTAATAGGCGATGATCCGACGGTTGCGATCGATCCAAGCCCTGATCCTGATCATCCACGACCGATCTCGGACCGTGGCGATCGGACCGATCGGCGTCGATCCGACGGTTGCCATCGATCCAAGCCCTGATCGATCCTGGTCGGCGATGAACGATCTCGGACCATCGCGATCGATCCGATAGGCGATTATCTGACGGTTGTGATCAATCCAAGCCCTGATCCTGATCGGCCACGACCGATCCCGGACCGTTGCGATCGGTCCGAGATCGCGAACGATCCGACGGTTGCGATCGATCCAAGCCCTGATCGATCCCGATCGGTGATGAACGATCTCGGACCGTCGCGATCGATCCGATAGGTAATGATCCGACGGTTGCAATCGATCCAAGCCGTGATCCCGATCGGCCACGACCAATCCCGGACCGTTGCGATCGGTCCGAGATTGCGGATGATCCGACGGTTGCGATCGATCCAATCCATAATCCCAATCGTCTATGACCGATCCCGAACTGTTGCGATCGGTCCAAGATTGCGACGATCCGACGGTTGCGATCAATCCAAGCCCTGATCCCGATCGTCCACGACCGATCTCGGACCATGGAGATCAGACCGATCGACGTTGATCTGACGGTTGCCATCGATCCAAGCCCTGATCGATCCTGATCGGCGATGAACGATCTCAGACCGTTGCAATCGATCTGATAGGCGACGATCCAACGGTTGCAATCGATCCAAGCCGTGATCCCGATCGGCCATGACCGATCTCAGACCATTGTAATCCGTCCGAGATTGGTGACGATCCGACGGTTGCGATCGATCGAAGCCGTGATCCTGATCAGCCATGACCGATCTTGGACCGTGGTGATCGGTCCGATCGGCGACGATCCGATGGTTGCGATCGATCCAAGCCCTAATCCCGATCGGCCACGACCGATCCCGACCGTTGCGATCGGTCCGAGATCGCTGACGATCCAACGGTTGCAATCGATCCAAGCCCTGATCCCGATCGGCCACGACCGATCCCGGACCGTTGCGATCGGTCCAAGATCACGGATGATCCGACGGTTGCGATCGATCCAATCCCTGATCCCGATCGGCCACGACCGATCTCGGACAGTGGTGATCGATCCGATCGCCGATGATCCGACGGTTGCGATCGATCCAAGCCCTTATCCCGATTGGCCACGACCGATCTCGGACCGTGGCGATCGGTCCGATCGCCGATGATCCGATGGTTGCGATCGATCCAAGCCCTGATCCCGATCGGCCACGATCGATCTCGGACCGATCGCTATTTAACATAATTAATTTTTAAAAAAATATTACGACGCAAAGGGTTGCATCGTAATTTTTTAATATGATAATTATATTATATAAAATTTAATTTTATTTAAAATAATTGCGATGCAACAAGTGCATCGCTAATTAAAACATAATTTTTCTAATTTTCTGATTTATTACGTCGCTATTTAACATAATTAATTTTTTTAAAAATATTACGACGCACTGAATTGCATCGTAATATTTTTTTCTCATAATTATATTTTATAAAAAATTATTTTATTTAAAATAATTACGACGCATATATTCCGTCGCTAAATTAAAAATTATTTTTCTAATTTTTTTGTTTATTACTTCGCTATTTAATATAATTAAAATTTTTTAAAAACATTGCGACGCACTGTGTTGCGTCGCAATTTTTTTCTCATATTTATACTTTATAAAAATTAATTTTATTTAAAATAATTTCGATGCAGTTAGTGCGTCGCCAAATTAAAAATAATTTTTCTAATTTTCTGATTTATTGCGTCGCTAATGCGTCGCTATTTAACATATTTAATTTTTAAAAAATATTACGATGCACTAAGTTGCATTGCAATATTTTTTCCTAATATTTATATTTTATAAAAATTAATTTTATTTAAATTATTACGATGCAATTGGTGCGTCGCTAAATTAAAAATAATTTTTCTAATTTTTTGGTTTATTGCGTCGCTAATGCGTCGCTATTTAACATATTTAATTCTTTTAAAAACATTACGACGCACTGAGTTACATTGCAATATTTTTTTCCATATTTATATTTTATAAAAAATTAATTTAAAAATATTGCGGAGCATTATTTGCGTCGCTAAATAAAAAAATTAATTTTTTTTTATTTTCTGATTTATTGAGTCGCTAATGCGTCGCAATGTTTTGTTGTCACGGAGGCATCGCAAAGTGGTTACAATTTAGCGCAATGATGCATCGCTAAATTTGCGTCGCTATTTCAGTATTTTCTTATAGTGTGGAGAAGCTTTAATGGAATAATGTGTTGTCAGATTTTTATTGTCTCATTCATCTACTCATGCCAACCATATCAAGTAAAGCAAAGCGTGGAGGTTTAAGATAGTGCATGGCAACCACTATGATGTCCTTTGGAGTTGGAAGATGCTATAACCAATGGTATCCTATCAAACCAAGATAAAAAATTTTTAAACTAAAATTATATTTTAATTTTAATAAATCAGTCTGACTTTAGAATTATGTTTAATACAATCCTCTAATTTTTATTTGGATTTCGACATAATATCTTATCTTGTTTACTTTGTCGAATGACAAATATTTGAAAGCAAATAAAAATATCATATATACCTATAAAGATAATTGTAAATATTTATTTAGCCATCTACTCTCTCAAAAGTAAATAGCCATCATATATATATATACTTATCTTGTTTACATTCAGTTATTAAGTTAGTAGAAAATAAAAGCTTCAAGATTACTTTCATGGCTCGTTTAGTATTTTGCCAAAAATAATTCTAAAATCAGGTTTTCTTATTTTTAATTATTCTAAAATCGGGCCTCAGGTGAGGTCGTTGGCAATGAGGGTGCTCATCGGAGGGTGGGTTGCGATGGGGGTCACGTACTGGTTGCTTAAGCCTCTGGATAAAAATAATTGAGTAGAGATGATTGCGTTCCTTCTTCTCGCCTTGGTTATACGTTCGTGATGAAATTGTTGATGATGAAAAAGATATTGGGATTTCTTCATGTTGGTTTATAATTATTATGCTTACATGGTTAGAAGGTGATGTACATCTCTCTACTTTAATTTTATCCACTTTTTGGATTTGAAAGTGATGGGGCCGGTTGACCCCATAGGCAATAAAGATAGCAATTTTTGGATGGCATCCTATCGAGACGGCCATCCTCAGCGGCCTTCCCGAACGGCTTAATTCCTAGGTGGCCTCGCTACTCTACTCGGCTTTCTTTTGAAGGATGCAATGGACATTTCATTCCATCCACGAGCATCAAGGCATTTATGGCAATTATGGCTGCCACGTTAGCCCCCTTGCGTCGGCGTCGGCCTCAACAGCGCCTGGCGTCGGCCTCGGCCTTAACAGCGTCGGGCTCTGGCATCGGCCTCAACAGCGTCGGCGTCGGCCCCCTGGCGTCGGCCTCAACAGCGTCGGCATCGGCCTCAACAGTGCCTTGCGTCGGCGTCGGCCTCAACAGCGTCGGCCTCTGGCATCGGCGTCGGTGCCTCGGCGTCAGCCTCGCGTCTTCGCGTTGGCATTTATTGCCTTATTCTCTCCCATATTTATAGCCTTTATGGCCTCAAAGGCCACGATTATCCAGGCATTTATTGCCTTATTCTCATTTATGGTTGCCACGTTAGCCCTTGGCGTCGGCCTCAACAGCGTCGGCGTCGGCCTCAACAGCGTCGGCATCGGCCTCTGGCATCGTCCTCAACAGCGTCGGCCTTCTGCCGACGTACATCCATTTGCTAGGCATTTATTGCCTTATTCTCTCCTATCTTTATGGCCTCAAAGGCCATGAGCATCCACTCGCTCTGCATTTATTGCATTCTCTCGTATTTATGGCTGCCACGGCCTTGGCTTTTTCATTCGGCCATGAGCAGCTTCGGCCTTTTTCCCTACGGTCTCGGCCTCCGCCCCTTGGTCTATTCCCCTCGGCCATGAATAGTGTCATGCACGTGAACAATGTCACATGAACAGTGCCTTGCACGTGAATAGTGCCATAACTCCATAATTAATGCTCAACGAGGGACTTCTGGCTTCAACTTTAAACGATATCTTCTATCCCAATGGTTGCACTTGGGGCCCACGTGACTAACCTTATCACCCATTGCTGTTCATATAGAGCTTCCACGTGGCTTGCCAACCCGTTTCTCTCTTCCTAAGATCACGGGTGGTTACCGCTATATTATGAACCGTTGCCGATACTTACGGCACACGTTTAGCAGCTGTAGCCGATCTTAACGGAAGATGTGATTCGGCTGTTATCAACGAAAGGTAAGAGGGACCCCCGAACAGGTATATAAAGAGCCCGACCCCCAACGAGGGAGAGGGGACTCAATCTCTACTCTTTCATTAAAAAAATTCCTGTTCTCCAGATCGCTGACTTGAGCGTCGGAGGGTCCCCGCCGGAACCACCGGTCCGGGACTTTTCTTGCAGGTCTTCGGCTGAAGGAGGCGATCCCTATCATTCCTCTGAAGGCCAACGAAGCATTTATGTCGCTCGACGCTCCTCAGAAGTGATTTGGCGGCAACAGATTGGCGCGCCAGGAAGGGGGGGAAACACACTTAGTAGACGAACATTCTCCCTACAACTTCTGCAAGGAAGACTATGGTGACAACGCGAGCTCAGAAGCTTTCACCAGTTGCGCTGAGGGGCACCTCGCAACAGCAAGCCAACCAACTTGATTCCCTGGGGGGCAGACCACCAGTGGACGCAACAGCAAGCCAACCAACTTGATTCCCTGGGGGGCAGACCACCAGTAGGCGGAAGCGCTCGAGCCCGCGGAAGGAAAAAAAGGGCCTCAACGATCGAGTGATGGCGAACAGCCCTCCACGGCGGCCTCTCCCAGAGAGGCTGCTCATCCTGGACGACCACTCACAACAATCTCCCGGTCCTCCTCGGCGACTCCCACGTTCACGGTGGCTCGAGACTCCATTGCAGCCCCAGATCTTCCATGGCGGCTCCTTGCGGCAACCACGTCCCCCAACAGCCACAGCGGTTCCCATCCAATCTCTCTCTCCGCCGAACCTAGCGAGCGCCCAAGATCGTCACCGGTCTCATCTCCCTCTCGCCTTCTCACCACCTTCTCTTCCTCCTACACTCTAGTCCGTCCAAGAGAAGGGAGCGCCAAGCTTACCTTCCTGCCAACTTCCACAAACTTCTTCTCCTCCAGCTCAGAAGCTCACAGCTAGCGGCAAGCTCACGAAGGAGCATTCAAGTCCTAAACGCAAGCCATGTGGCTGATGTTTAGTCCAAAGCACTCCAACTTCTCCGCTTCGTCTCCTCCCAGGCGACTCGGTCCAAAGACCACTTCTCAAGCGGCCAGGAGACCTTGTCCTACGAAGAGCTGAAGTATCAAAGCCGACGGAAGGGGGCAAGTTAGCACCAAAATGGGAAGGACCATACCGTGTCAAGGAGGTGCTCCACCATGGGGCGTATAAAGTCGAAGAGCTAGACGGGAAACCGCTCCCTCGAACTTGGAACGCCGACAACTTACGCCGGTACTACCAATAGAACTCTATCATTATTAATTTGAATCTGTTTGATGCATGAATAATAAACATGTTCTTATTTTCGAATGAGTATGTTTAACCTAAGACCGGCGCCCCCACGTCGGCGATAAAGACCAACTCTGCGTTGGCACTTAAGACCGGCGCCCCCGCGTCGGCGATAAAGACCAACTCTGCGTTGGCACTCAAGACCGGCTCCCAGCGTCGGCACAGAGACCGGATCCGCTCCGGCAGTCAAAGACCAACTCCGCGTTGGCACCTAAGACCGGCGCCCCTGCGTCGGCAATAAAGACCAACTCTGCGTTGGCACTAAAGACCGGCTCCCAGCGTCGGTACCAAAGACCGGCGTCCAGCGTCGGCAACAAAGACCAACTACGCGTTGGCACAAAAGACCGGCATCCAGCGTCGGCAACAAAGACCAACTACGCATTGGCACAAAAGACCAACTCTGCGTTGGCACTAAAGACCGGCTCCCAGCGTCGGTACCAAAGACCGGCGTCCAGCATCGGCAACAAAGACCAACTACGCGTTGGCACAAAAGACCGGCGTCCAGCGTCGGCAACAAAGACCAACTACGCGTTGGCACAAAAGACCGACGCCCAACGTCGGCAACAAAGACCAACTACGTGTTGGCACAAAAGACCGGCATCCAGCGTCGGCAACAAAGACCGGCATCCAGCGTCGGCAACAAAGACCAACTACGCATTGGCACAAAAGACCGACGCCCAACGTCGGCAACAAAGACCAACTACGCGTTGGCACAAAAGACCGACGCCCAGCGTCGGCAACAAAGACCAACTACGCGTTGGCACAAAAGACCGACGCCCAACGTCGGCAACAAAGACCAACTACGTGTTGGCACAAAAGACCGGCATCCAGCGTCGGCAACAAAGACCGGCGTCCAGCGTCGGCAACAAAGACCAACTACGCGTTGGCACAAAAGATCGACACACAGCGTCGGCAACAAAAGACCAACTACGCGTTGGCACAAAAGATCGGCGTCCAGCGTCGGCAACAAAGACCAACTACGCGTTGGCACAAAAGACCGGCGTCCAGCGTCGGCAACAAAGACCAACTACGCATTGGCACAAAAGACCGACGCCCAGCGTCGGCAACAAAGACCAACTACGCGTTGGCACAAAAGACCGGCGTCCAGCGTCGGCAACAAAGACCAACTACGCGTTGGCACAAAAGACCGGCGTCCAGCGTCGGCAACAAAGACCAACTACGCGTTGGCACAAAAGACCGGCGTCCAGCGTCGGCAACAAAGACCAACTACGCGTTGGCACAAAAGACCGACGAACAGCGTCGGCAACAAAGACCAACTACGCGTTGGCACAAAAGACCGACACACAGCGTCGGCAACAAAAGACCAACTACGCGTTGGCACAAAAGACCGGCGTCCAGCGTCGGCAACAAAGACCAACTACGCGTTGGCACAAAAGACCGGCGTCCAGCGTCGGCAACAAAGACCAACTACGCATTGGCACAAAAGACCGACGCCCAGCGTCGGCAACAAAGACCAACTACGCGTTGGCACAAAAGACCGACGCACAGCGTCGGCAACAAAGACCAACTACGCGTTGGCACAAAAGACCGACACACAGCGTCGGCAACAAAGACCAACTACGCGTTGGCACAAAAGACCGACGCCCAACGTCGGCAACAAAGACCAACTACGCGTTGGCACAAAAGACCGACGCCCAGCGTCGGCAACAAAGACCAACTACGCGTTGGCACAAAAGACCGACGCCCAACGTCGGCAACAAAGACCAACTACGTGTTGGCACAAAAGACCGGCATCCAGCGTCGGCAACAAAGACCGGCGTCCAGCGTCGGCAACAAAGACCAACTACGCATTGGCACAAAAGACCGACGCCCAACGTCGGCAACAAAGACCAACTACGCGTTGGCACAAAAGACCGACGCCCAGCGTCGGCAACAAAGACCAACTACGCGTTGGCACAAAAGACCGACGCACAGCGTCGGCAACAAAAGACCAACTACGCGTTGGCACAAAAGACCGGCGTCCAGCGTCGGCAACAAAGACCAACTACGCTTTGGCACAAAAGACCGGCGTCCAGCGTCGGCAACAAAGACCAACTACGCGTTGGCACAAAAGACAGACGCACAGCGTCAGCAACAAAAGACCAACTATGCATTGGCACAAAAGACCGGCGTCCAGCGTCGGCAACAAAGACCAACTACGCGTTCGCACAAAAGACCGGCGTCCAGTCGGCAACAAAGACCAACTACGCGTTGGCACAAAAGACCGACGCCCAGCGTCGGCAACAAAGACCAACTACGCGTTGGCACAAAAGACCGACGCCCAACATCGGCAACAAAGACCAACTACGCGTTGGCACAAAAGACCGGCGTCCAGTGTCGGCAACAAAGACCAACTACGCGTTGGCACAAAGGACCGATGCATAGCGTCGGCAACAAAAGACCAACTACGCGTTGGCACAATAAGACCGGCTCCACGTCGGCACCAATGATCGGCCCCGCGTCAGCACCAAAGATCGGCTCCGCATCGGCACTCAAGACCGGCCCTGCATCGGCACCAAAGACAGGCTCCGCGTCGGCAACTAAGACCAGCTCTGCGTCAGCACCAAATACCGGCCCCGCGTCGGTACCAAAGACCAGCTCGGCACCAAAGCCCCAAGACAACTCAGTTGGGAGTGGCCAACACTCCAGCTCACAGTTGACGGGCACCCACTTTCAAATTTTATGACAAGTAGAGGACCCAAAGTCAACTCACTGTTAGGAGTAACTGACTCCCCAACTCATAGCTGACGGGCATCCACTTTCGGGCTTTGCATAGGCAGAGGATTACTGGCTGCCAGTCGAGGGTAACCAACTTACCCTCAAACTTTGCTTAAAAGTTTTTTTTTGAACAGGCAAAAAGCATGGCTCCAAAGAGCATGAAGATGTCTACACAAGGCAGCACCAAAGGAAAAGGGTTTCCCCACTTGGGAGGAATCATAGTTGAAGTTGATAGGAAAGGGTAGATGCGAAGGTAAAAAGTCCTACACTCCTTTCGCTTAGCTAACACGGGGCACACAAGCTCAGGAGTGTGGGGGGCATTTGATGGGGCCGGTTGACCCCATAGGCAATAAAGATAGCAATTTTTGGATGGCATCCTATCGAGACGGCCATCCTCAGCGGCCTTCCCAAACGGCTTAATTCCTAGGTGGCCTCGCTACTCTACTCGGCTTTCTTTTGAAGGATGCAATGGACATTTCATTCCATCCACGAGCATCAAGGCATTTATGGCAATTATGGCTGCCACGTTAGCCCCCTTACGTCGGCGTCGGCCTCAACAGCGCCTGGCGTCGGCCTCGGCCTTAACAGCGTCGGGCTCTGGCATCGGCCTCAACAGCGTCGGCGTCGGCCCCCTGGCGTCGGCCTCAACAGCGTCGGCGTCGGCCTCAACAGTGCCTTACGTCGGCGTCGGCCTCAACAGCGTCGGCCTCTAGCATCGGCGTCGGTGCCTCGGCGTCGGCCTCGCGTCTTCGCGTTGGCATTTATTGCCTTATTCTCTCCCATATTTATAGCCTTTATGGCCTCAAAGGCCACGATTATCCAGGCATTTATTGCCTTATTCTCATTTATGGTTGCCACGTTAGCCCTTGGCGTCGGCCTCAACAGCGTCGGCGTCAGCCTCAACAGCGTCAGCATCGGCCTCTGGCATCGGCCTCAACAGCGTCGGCCTTCTGCCGACGTACATCCATTTGCTAGGCATTTATTGCCTTATTCTCTCCTATCTTTATGGCCTCAAAGGCCACGAGCATCCACTCGCTCTGCATTTATTGCATTCTCTCGTATTTATGGCTGCCACGGCCTTGGCTTTTTCATTCGGCCATGAGCAGCTTCGGCCTTTTTCCCTACGGTCTCGGCCTCCGTCCCTTGGTCTATTCCCCTCAGCCATGAACAGTGTCATGCACGTGAACAGTGTCACATGAACATTGCCTTGCACGTGAATAGTGCCATAACTCCATAATTAATGCTCAACGAGGGACTTCTGGCTTCAACTTTAAACGATATCTTCTATCCCAATGGTTGCACTTGGGGCCCACGTGACTAACCTTATCACCCATTGCTGTTCATATAGAGCTTCCACGTGGCTTGCCAACCCGTTTCTCCCTTGCTAAGATCACGGGTGGTTACCGCTATATTATGAACCGTTGCCGATACTTACGGCACACGTTTAGCAGCTGTAGCCGATCTTAACGGAAGATGTGATTCGCTGTTATCAACGAAAGGTAAGAGGGACCCCCGAACAGGTATATAAAGAGCCCGACCCCCAATGAGGGAGAGGGGACTCAATCTCTACTCTTTCATTAAAAAAATTCCTGTTCTCCAGATCGCTGACTTGAGCGTCGGAGGGTCCCCGCCGGAACCACCGGTCCGGGACTTTTCTTGCAGGTCTTCGGCTGAAGGAGGCGATCCCTATCATTCCTCTGAAGGCCAACGAAGCATTTATGTCGCTCGACGCTCCTCAGAAGTGATTTGGCGGCAACAGAAAGCATGGACGGTAGGGGTGGGAGTCAGTCCGATCATGGACGGATCAGTTCTAATGTGGGTTGAACGTAAAAATTATCAATTTAATTCCGATCCTTCTATTAAACAAGTCAGAAATTCAAACCTAAATCAGATATGTTCAATAAATAGATAACTTAACCCAATCTACTTAATCTATGCAATCTATTAATCAATAATAAAAATTATATGTCAATCTATTTAATCTATTTAACTTATTCAATCTATTAATCAATATAAATGAGTTGGATAAATAGGTCGATCTGACTTGATCCAACTGGTTACTCTAAATGGGTTAAATGGATTAACACTATTAAACCCAAATTTAAACCCATTTTTGCCACCCCTAATGGATGATAGGAAGATGGAAGGAGGAAGGCTTATCAGATGATTTGAATCACCACTCTAAAATCCTTAAGAAATATCACTGGTTAAGAGATGATAACAAAATAGAAGACCTCTTTAAACTACAGTCCAAGAACCTTATCTTTGCTTAGTCTCAATCACAATGAGGATTGCAAAGAAAGAAGAAAAGATTGAAAATCTCTCTCTATCGATCTTTCATTCCTCTCTTTTAATATTTTTTTTCCAACTTCCATTCGTGTTCTTGTTCTTGTATATGTAATACAACTAAGGGGGAAGGGGTGTTATTTAATTGGGGTTGCTTTTGATGGCATTGGAAACCCACTTAGTAACTACTTTTGGGGTCTATTCGTGATCGGGTTTAGATTGGGCTAGCCCATCATAGGCACCTAATCCAAACCTAACAATTTTCAAGAGAACCTCCAAGGATTAGATCATGTTTGTATGAAGTCACACCATATGGCCAATTAGTTAGGTGGTTCTTTCTATTGATTTTCTTCTAAGAGTTAGATTGCTCTTGCTTTAAGTTGCTCTAGCTATGTATATCTAATTGAGCACTGATGCCCATTCTCTCTAAGAGAGAGAGAGATGTCCTGGCTAAGAATACAGAATCAGCCAACAAGGGATCAGAAAACCGATAGGCTACATAAATTTGGCTAAATCTAATTAAGATTCAGAGTTGGCCTAACAAGCTAGTATAAGGCCGAAGAGTTTAAGGTAAGAGGCAGATCACATGAGGCAGATGGGGAACTTGATCTGGCAGCAATTTTTTTTGATGCAATCAAAGAAGCAAAACTCATTAAAGCTAAGCATTTCAAAAAATACAATCATAATCAAAGGTGGGAGTTCTAGTTGGGACCTTTAAGATGCTACTCTATTTCAGCACAGGATAAGTAGCACAGGATAAGTAGAAAGAACAAAAATACAACTGTACATCAACTTGTGTTACAGAAAAGAGGCTAAAATATACCAGTGGCTACAACTGAAAGAAGGGTAAGATAAAGGTTTTGCAGAGTCTGCAATAAAATATAGCAATGGTTACAACTGAAAGAACGGTAAGCTTAAGGTTGTCCAGAGTCTGGAATCCAGTCCCCTCAATCGTAAGCTCTTCTATGTCCTGTATGATTATAATGGTGTTCTGAGATTAAATTCTAGAAGCCATCTTTCTGCACTAAAGTAGTGTTTTTAAGTTCAGTATAAAAGAAAATTACGAGTGGCGTTCCTTTTTCTGAAGGGAAAGGGACTGTCAGTTCTCCTTCATCTAAGTAGTGCAGAGTTTCAGTTTTATATAGAGGTGCCCACTGTAGAGCAAAGCTGGCATTGTTAGGTCCTCAACTGATTGGAAGATGACTTTTATTCATTCAAATGATAGCAAATTAAACCAGATACAGGTAAAATAACTTAATGAAACTAAACATGAATCTGATAATGTAAGGACTGCTTCTTATTTTCTTTCTTTCTATTTTTTTTTGGCTCCCACTTGAGCTGGATTTAGATTTATATTAACTTAATAGCAAGTTAACTGCATATTCCTTGGAGTTTAGAAGGCTGATTCTAGGTCCACTTGATGCTATAACCAGTGGTTTTGTGCATGATCACCATGGTGGAGGCGCGGCCGGTGAGCTCCACCAGGTGGAGGGCGCAGACGAAGATGGGGGAGCGCTTGGTGGGGTTGGACAAGTCCAGCAGCCTGGTGATGGAGTGCATCTGCCGGGTGTTGTGAACGTAGGCCAGCATCCGGAGCTCGGTGTCCGGCCTCGACCGCTCCAGCTGCCGCCGCCGGTGCCCCCCCGCTGAGCACCCGCGTTGGCTTGCACGTCCACGTCACCACTGGGGCCACCAACAAGGTCATCACCGAGTAGAAATCTCTAGCGACCAACTGGATAATTAATCAATCAATCGGCAAGAAATTAAAAGAGAGTTAGGAGTTGATGAATTAAGATGCTGGAATAAACTGATTTGAGGAGGAACCAAGGTAAGGTAAGGTGAGGCGAGATAATTAAGTACTCGGTTGTCCATTCCGATTTTGAAGAGGATCTTCACGAGGGGGCCCTTGGCGGTGGCGAGGAAGCCATGACTTTTGCAATATAAAATACAACTTGTTCAACAAAATAAAATAAAACTTGGATGAAAATGAAACGAAGCCCACATGAATTGCTCTCCTTTATTTAATTAATATTTAATATATTACATTAAAAATTCATTACAGTACATAATACATGATGCAAATTCAAACCTAGGAATCAAGACGATACAATTTATTTAAAAATGGAGAGAGATTGCTGCTAGTTCTACAATGAACTAGCAACATCAAGGATTTCTGGTGCAGCAAGAAGGAGTATTCGAAGAATAGCACTTCTTATCCTCCATTGCTTTGGCCGCAATTTCCATGAGAAGAAGAATAATGGCAAAGATGATAATGATCATTGTTGGTTGGATATTGGTCGTCATTATTCCTCCCTACTTAGTATAATATAGGAGTATTCGAAGAACAGCACTTCTTATCCTCCGTTGATTTGGCCGCAATTTCCATAAGAAGAAGCAGAATGACAAAGATGATAATGAACATTATTGGTTGGATATTGGTCGCCATTATTCCTCCCTACTTAGTATAATATAAATTAAATGGCTTGTATTCATCAACACTTTAAAGCAAAAAAAAAAAAACACCAATCCTTACGTGTTAGAGGAACTCACCTTGCCCATCTTTGCAAACCGATTAGTTCGTTTTTTCTTTTGGAAACAGGGGAGGATGTTCGGGTTATGCGTGCACAAGAAATGCCCCCTCTATTTATAGAGGATCGAGGATCCTCTGAGCCCATGGAGGAGGGGGTTGGAAGGACACGATGAAAGCGTTTGGAGGAACCTGGACGGTGAGAGACTTGGACTGACTGACTGCGTGCAGTGGGCCAGGAAGACGCGGTTTGCCATCGGCACAGCTGTCTTTTTTTCTTTTTTTAATTTAACATATGGCCATCACATAATTCTGATGTAAAAACAGTTCAAAAGATATATATATATATATATATATATATATATATATATATAAAAGAAGAAAAAAAATGAAATCTTATCGACTTAAGATAGTGAGAGCAGTGAGCTAAAAATAATAATCTAGTTAACCGCACAGTTTACCTATCAATATACATGGCAAACTACGAGTTTTACCAAAGCTGTCAAATATCATGAAAGAGCGGATGTAAACCGTCGCCATTATTCATTTACACCTTTATCATAGATATTTCGTTTCCATTAATCAAGTCAGGCAACTTTTTGTATGAACCTTTAAATTTCTACTTTTAACCCATTTTAAAAGTCTTAATTTGAATTTATCTTACTCTATTAATTAATAATTTAAACTATATCTAAGTGCCAGCAAATACACTAGGTATACAAATAATATTACAAAATACTAACTTTTTCTTATGTAAATTAACTTCAAAAAATGAATAGGCAAAAGCACATATAAAAAGAAAAAAGTAAAATAATTTAATACTTATTTTCATAATGATTTATCACTTTTAAGAATAAATTATTTTACTTTTTTTAATGCTATCCGAATTGTCAAATTTTAAAGCATGAAATAAAATCAATTTTATTTTTAAAAAAGGTTAAATCGAAAAACATAAATGAACTAATTTATTAAATCTATAACTTAATCGTATGCCAACCAATTATAAAAATGAACCAATAAAAACTTATTATTTTATCTAAATCTGATCTAAAATTAAAATAATTTATTTTTATAAAAATAAATAAATTAAATAAGTTGTATTTATATTTTTAAAAAATAAAAGTATAATATAAATTATAATAGTTGAAAATATAATAATTTGTATAGTCTTTAAAAATATTTTTTAATTCAAATTTGATTCAATTTAAATTAAATATTAAAATTTTAAAAAACTAAAATGAAATCGTATCTGATTGCCATCTTCCAACGCACTGTGCCATAGGGGGAGAGAGCGAGTATATAGGAAGCAGAAAGACAGGCTTTTTGAAGGGTCTCAGAAGCTTTTTGATTTTCACCTTCCAAAGAGTAGGGCCCATGGGGGGGGATGAGAGAGAGAGAGAGAGAGAGAGAGAGAGAGAAGCCAATCATTCAGGCAATTTGATTGTGCCCTGGTGGTGGGCCTTGGCCTCTGTATATTTTTAGTCATTACCAAAGACATTGTCTGCGCAAATGACAAATGCATGCTGTCATTGATGATGAGCTCCACTAAGACAGCTCTGCGGCTTCACAGAATAGAGAGAAGTTTAATCAAATAAATAGCCTTCTCCTTAATTTAAGTGTACGCATTAGCATTAATTAATGAGCAAATCAAGTTCCCTTTCAGTGCTCCTGCAGAACATGACTTATTTTAACTTTTCTATCTTAATATTTATTATGGATATAGTTATACTGAGTTGATCACCCTCTTATTCGGCTGCCTGGTCTCCAGTGACAGGTATTAATTCTAAAATATACTGTAGCTGACTACGATCTGGTCCTGAAATCGTCTTCAGCTACCATGGATCCCAAATGACCAGGAAACATCTCTCTTATCATCTACAGTGCGGGTCAGAAAGTTGGCAGCCTTATTCATGCCATGCTCGTGACCCCTACTGGTGTTCTTTGAGAAGACGTAAGTCATAGTATGAACCCATGGAAAAGGATCTCAATCTCTCTCTCTCTCTCTCTCTCAATCTAGGGCATGGCTTTTTCTTCAAGCTAGGTCCACATAATTTCAAACTCTAGAGTCTGCTTGTCGGTCCTGCTGCAACCTGCTTCCATGTGGGAGTGGCCAGAGTAATCATGCAAGAAGCACATGGGAGCCAACTTCAATTTATTATATTAAAGCGTGATACCAAACCAGGGCGGCAAGGCTATATATGGAAGCTACACTTCAAACGGCTAGCTTTTTATTAATAGGCCAAAGTAGGAGAGATACATGCAACCAACCCTACTAAATGTCTTGCTTTTTCACTTTGATGTGAAAGACATGGCAAAACTACTCGGATCGCATTAAGTATCAACATTCACAGCCTGTACTATCAGCATCAAAGTTGTCTCTAATATCTATTTATGGGTGCAATAACTAAGTTTCATGTAGCTCGGGATGCAAATTAGCCTCTTTAAGCTCTGATGATTTGAGCTCAGCGGAAAGACCTCAGGCATCCAAGGATAGACACGGGACGCCAACCGGAAAAGCCATACACCCACTCCCGCAGTGAGCTTTATAATGGAATCAAACTCTGACATTTCACGTCAATGACAGCACTACCAACCAACAAAAACTCTTTTCCTCCTTTATTTTTTATTTAAATATTTCAAAGGTACCAACTTACTTCATTTACATACCTTTATCATAGACATTTCGTTTCCATTAGTCAAGTCAGGCAACTTTTTGTATAAACCTTTAAATTTCTACTTTTAACCAATTTTAAAAGTCTTAATTTAAATTTATCTTACTCTATTAATTAATAATTTAAACTATATCTAAGTGCCAGCAAATCAACTAGGTATACAAATAATATTACAAAATACTAACTTTTTCTTATGTAAATTAACTTGTAAAAATGAATAGGATAAGGTTTGTATTATCCTGAACTATTCTTCAACTCTGTCAAACTGATATATTGTTAATATTAAACATCTATGATTGAGGGCTGCATCATTATAATTCAGATGTCATTAATTCAAAACTTGAAAACAATTTCTTTACAAATAGGATAAGGTTTTCAAATGCCACCAGCGATGCTCAAGACACAAACATGTAATGCTTAGAAAAAAACGGGACCTAATTTTTATCATAAAAAATTACTGTCCCATCTCAATCTTCGCTAGGAGAGCCAGGTCGAGATACCGAATGGAGCTCACATGAGGCCTATTTTTTTCTGTCAGAGATGAACTTATATAAATCTTGGTTGGTCAGTGGCAAGGTACGGATCGATCCTAGCTGTTCCAGTGAAAGCCATGGGATTTCTTCGTTGGATTATGTACCAAGAAGCTACTGACTCCCATGTGTCATGCACCGGCAAGCAGCGAGACTCACGGGGAGTCATTATTGTGTGAGACCCACCTCGTGAGACTAACCAACAACCTCTTAGAGCGAAATTTCTACAAGGCCTGTCAAATATGGTACTTTCAGGCATGCACTGTAAGAGGCCTCGTTGGATGATAATAAGGTGTCTAGCTAGCATGAGGCCAATATACTATGCAATGCATGACATTTTACCCCCATAGAGCTTGGACAAAACTGACCCATTAATGGCTTTCTCAGTACTCATCTTGCCACATAAACAACAAGAATTGTCTCGCTAATTTTAGATTGGCTTGTTTAGCAATTAAATATCATCATTGTGAGCAAATCATGGATGTTCATGTATCTAGCACATTATAATTTAGATTTTGGATCCCTACAAGCTATTCTACTTCGTTTAAGTACCAAAGTGAAGGAATAACATTAAATGATATTCATAAGTGGCATTTGTTACATTGGGAATGGATTCTTTCGCTTGCTTTCATGTGAGTTAAAAGACACAAAGATAAGCTTTTGGTCTAGCTTTGGATCTTCTTCCGTGGAGACCAGGGATGTCAGTTTCGTATATTATGAACGAAGAGGATGCTTCATCCTTTCATGGACGAAACACGGGCTTGGCTCGCATCTTTCGCTTGTGTTTTAAAAATAAAAGCAGAACAAAAGCTCCAGATTCTTTGGATTCGGACAGTTTCCACAAGCATTGGTAAAAAGGTTAAAAAATATCTGACCCTCCGTCCGACAGCAACAATCGATATGCAACTACTAATTTCGATAGGCATCAAAGTAATCCAACTTTTCAAAAGCAGAGACTAGAGAGGACCAAAAGCTTATCCAATTTCCCAAAGCAGACTAGAGAGGACCCACCGCGCTTGCGATGCAGGCCATAATCCATTGAGCTGTGGCATATGTCGTGATATGAATGCACGATTAATTAATTCATATGTTTTGTAAATGCTTCATACGGTAAAGATCGATGCATAAATTTTTTTTTAATCATGTGTAAATCTAGGTCCCCTCAAGTTTACGCCGATCAAGCCAAACTGTGTAACTTAACCTGCATCAGACTTTATACATGTCATGTTGATATGTGATATTGATGTGGTATAACAATTTTTTTTTGACCGAATTAAAATAACCACATCACGCACGCGCATCAGGCTTATAAATGCTGATATATGATATTGACGTGACATAAAGTTTATTTTTTCTGACCGAATTTAAATTACCACATCACGTTTGTTTTTCTGGCCGAGTTATAGCAACCACATCATGTTTGTCTTTTTAGCCGAGTTATAACAACCACGTCACGTTTATTTTTTCTAGCCGGGTTAAAAACTTAAAATAATCACATTATACATGGCATGCTTTGATATTGACACAACGTTTTATTTTTTTCTTATGCCTTTGTTGTTGTCAATTTCATGTGAGTTAAAAGACACAACGATTGTCTTTTTCACCGTTGCTCTTGACCAGTTTTGTGTCACGTCAATATCGCCAAAAGGAATTGATGAACCCTACTTAAGAGTGGCAGCATATAATAAAATGGAAGCCTAGGAGCTAAAGTGAAAAAGCTATCTTTCGAACGAAGAGGAGCGGGGAATACGCATTGGTGTGATGTGCCTTCGGTGGATACCACGAGAGTTCAACAATATTTTAAAAAATAGATCGTACAATATATTGATTTGACATTGAGGTTGTGGGTGAACCAATTCGGCTGAATAAATTGGTTTGATCGAATTGGGTAAATATCTTTCTAGCTTTGTTCAAGTTTTTTATTATTTTCCTGAAATAAATGGAGTTTTTGCTGTCAAAATTTTTAAATTAGTAAATTATTGATAAAAAATTGAAAGTGTTGCTCGCTTTTCTGGTTAATTAATTTATAATATTCTTTATAAAAATAATATTTTTATTAAAATAGAGAATTTAAAATTATCAATTATTTTTTTTTTTTCAAATTTTTTTTAACTTTTTTTCTTATTCTTTCTCATTTGATTAATTATTTTATAATATTTTTTATAAAACATAATATCCTCCTTAAAATAAAGGATCATAGTTTAAACCGATGACTTCTCAACAAATTAGATGTTCTGAGAGACACAGTGGGCAAGATGAAGTACGAGGGGGAAATTAATGAAATAATAATATATTAGGGCTCTAATTGAGATGGTTTTGTGAGCTTAAGAGAGATTGTGGAGAAGCTTTAATGGAATAATTGTCAGATCCTTATTGTCTTCATTCTACTCATGCCAACCATGTCAAGTAAAGCAAAACGTGGCCGGATCTTTGTTGTCTTCTGATTTTTTTTTTTTTGTTATATCACTTCATCACAATAAAAGTTGAAATGTCACTTCACTTTTTCTCATTGCTCCCAGTCCTCTTTTTGATGCAGACCCAGCAAGTCCTTTTTCAACTTCACCCGTGCCCAATTCGAGTTGCATCTTCTCTTTGCAATGTGGATAAAAATTGATTTAACTATCTATATACCATGTGTGTTGCCACCTAATTTTGAAGAATCTCATAAGCTTTTTGATTATTTTTTCCCATATTTACACATTAAATATATATTTTTTATATTTATATTTTAATTTCTGATATTTTATAATTATTATTTGCACATCTGCTAGATTACCTAAATGTAAAAATAAAATCTTTAGATATTTTTATTTCCTCATCCTCAAAATTATTAATCTCTTAACACATGTCCCTTCATATTTGATTCTCCAATGGATATATTATAATGAAATAAGGATATTTTTATCTTTTTATAATCCTAGTTAATCTTAAAATCAATAAAAATTATGAAAAGATTAATTTATACAAAAAGTGCCTTTATGTTAATTTTTATATAAATATTAAAAAAATTGTGCCTTTACGTTAATTCCAATTCACGTTCCAGTCGGCATCTCTCACGTCGCAATTTATTATAGAGCAGGAGGAATGCCTTAAAGCACGTTTGTCTTCTAGCTCTTGCAGGAATACTATCATTATAGAGCAGCATGAATGCCTTAAAGTATGTTTGTCTTCTAGCTCTTATAGAATATTATTTTTTTTGGACATACCGGACATATACTATAGATCATTATAGAGCAGCATGAATGCCTTAAAGCAACTTAATTTCAAATTTTCATTTAATATTTTTAATTTCATTCAAGTAATTAATCGATCGTAAGTTGACAAAACTATAACTTTTAAAATATATATTAATAGATACTAAGGTATTGCAGTTAAAGATCCACTAAAAATCTAAATATTTGGGTATAGTTAAGCAAAAATAGATGAAGGATGCAGTTGTTGATATGAAAAAAATTGTTTTAACTAAGAGTTTATTCGATGAATTAAAAAGTTATTTAGAGTGAATGATAAGAAAGTTCATGTGGTTTAGTTTTTTATGTTCGGATGGATCAAGTTGAGGGTAGATTAGGCTTATTTTTGGTTAAGCCAATCATGTATTAGACTAGCTTTGGTTGACAAACATAAAACCAGGATCGGATCCAAATATTAGATTGAGTCCTATATTTTTGAATGTACTGCAACCTATAGCTCTTCCAATGCAGATGAAGATGGGTCTAATATAGCTACGAATGGGTCAGGTCATTATTTGACCCAACATATTTGGTCATCCCCATCTTCGTCTAAAAAGCTTTCAATCTTCTAATATTTCAATTTCTTGTGTACCTTTCCATTATCATGGGTCAGTTAAAATGGTTGGAGGATCTTTACGGGGAAGATTACGAACTGGACATCAAGTTTAATTTTACCACTCTCAAATTGAATACCTTAGCACGGTAGATAAAAGAATTTAATGGAGTTGCAATGCTGAAGGTCATATAAGAACATGTACAGACAAAGGCCATTTTCCCCTACGCGACAACTCTTCCTTTTTAAGATGTTATTTGGTCTGGCCCCCTTCTTTGTTGACCATGTTCGTAACGTTTGCACCAATGACTCACCGCCGGGTGGATTAGACGCTGGTCAAAAACTACAACCGAGAAAACAACCATAAAATCAAAGAGAAATAGTTGCCGATTGCCCTGTTTCAGATTGGGACTTTAGCATGCTTAGCAGCTGCATCTACGAAAGCTTGAATTTGGCACCGAGGCTACAATATACTCGCTAGGCACAGCATCAACGATCAAAAGGAGCATGTGGAGCACAGTCATTGGCGCTGGACGATCCCATCGTGCCACCACCATCTCTCACGCTGTTAAGGGCCCGAGAGGCAACGGCCATGTGAAATGATCCAAAGCTGGTCCCCACTCCCCACGCTCATGTTTAGATTTACAATGTTTAAATTCACAATAAGTTATAACTTAAATTTATTTACTATCAATACATTTATACTTAAATTTTTTAAATTATATAAATTTAATTTGTTAATAAATTAATTAAAATCTCAAATAGACTTGATATTATAAAAAGCATCTAGCTCAATTCAATCCTGAATTTCAATCCATTCGTGCCTGGGCCATCATATCGCCATCAAGAAAATGCGTCGATAAAAAAAAAAAAAGACAAGTAGGGGAAGCAAGCTGCTGCTTTCAAATGGTTGACATGAAAGGACAAGAAAGAAAGCAAGCTGATGCTTTCAAATGGCTAACCTAAAAGGACAAGGAGAGAAGCAAACAGCTGCTTTGAAATCGATTGCTGGCCGTCCTTCTCAATATTAAATCTGTTGGGACCGATGGGCCATCAATCTGACACTCGTAATTACTTTGACGTGAAAGGATAAGAAAGTAAGCAAGCTGATCATGCTTTCAAATGGCTAACCTATAGGACAAGGAGAGAAGCAAGCTACCACTTTGAAATCGATTGCTGGCCATCCTTCTCAACATTCCCTTGTTAAATCTGTTGGGATCGATGGGCCATCAATCTGACACTCACAATTACTACTTAACATTGACTGCTTGGCCCACCGAATGAAACCGGTACGAAAGGATGCTAGGTATGCCGTTGCTAAAGGTCGGCACTGAATCATGTTTGACACCGTATAGTTCAGACTCATCGTTTCGCTCATGGGTCATGCTCGACTTGGTACGATTTGATTGTACCTGACATAGCTCATCAGAAAATATTTTAACATGATGAGATGGGCATAACATGTTAAAACTAATGGACGATTGAAAAATAAATAAAAAACTCATGTTATTTGCATTATCCCACCTTCTATATTTACATGAATTATGTTTCAAGTTAATATAAATTTTCTTAAAATTAGAATTAATTTTTAATTCTAACAATCTTATTCTTTAATAGTAAAAATTAGTTTATTTGAACAAATTTTATATTTCAATGGCAAAGATTAGTTTTTAATCCTAATAAGCTTTTGGCTTAGTATTATTCTTAATATGCATTTTTTTCTTTCTTTTCTTTTCATTATTATTATTTATTCTATATTAGGATTGCTTATATCCAATGCATTTGATCTAAATTGAAAACATTTTATATATAAAATCCCCCACCATCATTTTTTAGCTTTTACTGCTATCATCTCAATGCTTTATAGCATCATCTTAAAATTGTTTTCTTATCTACCATGCCAATTAGGATAGTTCATCAAATTATCCTTAACTACCATTAAAAATATTGTATTTGAGTTGCCATACATACTATCATCTTACCATTTTTTTTCGTATCCCTCAACGAATTAAAGTTTTCTATGAAGTCATTATATATATTCAAATGAAAATTTTAAATAAGTTCAAAATTTTAAATAAGTTCATTTGTTTCTTTCTAACATAATTATCCTGTTAGAAATTGATCCTCACATCCGCTGTTGTGTCTCATGTAAGCGAGATTCCAAAGATTGGCTCTACTTTGTTCATCACTCAAGTACAATCAAACAATCCATGAATTGTATTGTGTCTTACCATGAAGTCTTGTTGTATCACCTGTGCTGCACCGCGCTCGATGAATGGCTTGTGCCGTGTACATGCGCGTATGCCAATATATATATATATATATATATATATATACATGCGCGTATGCCAATATATATATATGCCTTTGGTATGCTTGTGCGTATGCACCGCATGCAAGCTGCACTGCCTCCGATGCAGCAAAACATTCTCTACCATTAGCATAGCAAGCTAAATAAATGAGATAATAAGGACAACCATATTCAACACGTTTTGAAGGCTTTCCATTGCGACTTTTTCTAGTTACTTGAGATGATTCAGGTGGCTTGAAGGTATTTATAATCGTGTTTTTTGGACTCATCCACAGTGCTTTCTAAATCACATTTGTCTTTTTGCCCGTGCAAGATTCTATTCCCTTTCGTTATCTATTGTCATGTGATAGATATCATGTGAATAAAAGTTTTGGACTCATCAGTAACGCATTATAGATAAGGATGCTGAACATGTTAGCCATTTTCCTCTTTCAACGGAGGGGAATGTGTGGCTGCACATGGCCGAACGTTGTGTCACTTCACCTGAAAATGAAGCAGAAGCTGTCTCACTACCCGCATGCCACGTGCTTTGCCGGTAGGGGATTGAAGCTGAAAACACGTCTGTCTGTTTAGCACCTTTCCTGTAGTTACTGCATGTCCGGCGTGGCTTAACGCGATACATGCTCTCGTGACCTCCAGATCATAAAACATCAAAGGAGGCAAATTAACATAAATGATGATATTAATAGCTTTTTTTGAAATGATTAGTTTTAGCTAACGTGACTTGTCTCTTGCCTAACATTATTCATGCTTTATTTTCTGATCATATGACAGGGACACCATAGCTAAACTTATTGGATTCTCTCTACGTCGAGGAAGAAGCCGGAAGAAGATGAATTCACAAAACAAACGCGCAAAATGAAAAACTACAAAACTACGAAAGGCTTCCGATCAACCAACATCACTCCATTACAAACATCTAATGATCACTTGCACGCACGACAGTCGATTGGGGACCGATTCCATCAATCACTTCACGTTGGAGCAGGCCAATCTTTCCTGCCACTGCCCTGATTCTTTTAAAATATAGCAATAACCGACTTCTTTGACCATGAGCGTTAACCACCAGCAACTTCACATGGGCAAAGACAGTGGCCCTCAGCCGATCATTTCAAGTGGTTGGCCTCCAAGCGTCTAAGTGATGTCACATCACATTGTGGAGTCTCTTAGATCCAAAGACAACGGAATGCGACGAAAAAATTTATTTGCAACGTTTGGCCTGTTTCTCCGTTGTTTCTCTCTCTTTCCCTTCTGATTGGTGTCCGCTTGTCGCTTAGCATCCCTGAAATGATCACTTATTGGGGCCCTTAAAAGCGTTTTATTGTCCATTCAAATATTAGTTATTGGAGATTGAATGCGAAACTAAATTGATCCTATCCTAAATCCATTCAAAGTAATCCTATCCTAAATCCATTCAAAGTAAACTCAATCAGATTGGATCCATTTTAATTCTGTTTCCATCTAAAAAGAGTTATGCGATCCTATTAAATTTATCATGATGACTAAATTGGAAATCCAATCACTCCAATATCAATTTCAAGTATTTATCCCCTAAAACCCTCTGCCTCAATGTTGGAAAGTATGCATGGGCATGATTTGAATTTGATTAGTTTTAAGTCAAAACTTAAAAATTAATTCTAGCACGATTAATTTCAAGATTTGAGATTTAGAATCAAACCAATCATGCTATAGAGCCAAATTAGAATCGAGCCATACAATAGAAATTTTTTTTAAAAAAAAAAACACTAGCTTGAAAACTTTTGTTTAGCCTATTTTGTCATTTTTGATGCTTCAAGAGCATGTCAAGCAGCATTTTATACGTTATTATTATGTAGCCTCTTAGGAAATAGGAAAGATAATAAAACCAAAAAAAAAGTGTTAAAAGAAGGATTTTATTGACCGGTGCCTCATAAGCATTCATTAAGAAATATTTAATACCCCATTTACATAGCCTCCTATGAAAAATAAAAATAAAAAATAAAAAATATTTTTTACTTTAATTTTATGCGGAAACAAGGTTTTGGAAGAAGGAAACACTGTAACTGTAATATCTTTACATATTTGTCAAGGTCCACAACACGACAAATAATGCCAAAGCCATTAGAGAAGTCATAAGACTTTTGGAAAAGTCTCACTGCTTCGCTTTCTTGAAAGAGCCTTTCACCGTCATGCTTACCCAGGAAAAGCCTTTATAATAGCACATTGTCCAATTCGATCATGCAAGATTTAATCATAATTTAAAATAAAAGAATAAAAAAAGAAATTGGCAGAAAATGAATATCAAAGATCGATCATCTAAATAGGAGCAATATCTCGAAGTCACTATAGAAATGTGATCTTTAGCTTCCAGGGGCACAAAGGTAAGAAGAACTAAATTTATATTGCCAGGAACATAATGTTACAAAAAATTGTCTCAACTTGTGTTGGAATATGTTGCATAATTGTGTCAAAAGTAAAATTAATCAAAAGAACTAGGAGATAAAGTATGATTTGGTCAAGGCATTTTAATGAAAAGAGAAACTTCATGTTCGCACTGTAGTCGCATAATAAATAACGGGAATGTAGGGAAGCACAGGGATCTAAGAATTTGCGGATCAATTGATGGTCTAGAGAGATAGATCATAATTTAAATGGATCAAAGTGAGGAACAAAAGTTAAGAAGAGAACTAGGAAAACAATAGTCTCTAGTACTACTTGAAAATAACAAGAATAAACTTGTATGATGAGAGCCACCACGCCTTAGTTCTCATCTTCATGCCAATTGCCCTGTTAATTGACCACTGGAATGCAGAGAGAGCAAGTTCCAAGTGACCTTGGAAGTACCCACATCCAATGCGCTATTCTCAAACCACAATTCCAGTAATTATCGCAACATTCATGCTCAACACTTTATTTAATTATCGCAAGGCTGTGGTTTCCATATCACCATATTTTTTTAAATATCTTTTTATAATTTTTTTAATAATTTTATGAGCACCAAAACCTATTCCACTCTTCCATTCCTGCCGAAATATCTCATCACGATTGGTATTGATCTCACAACACATTCTTTGACTGACATGACAACAGGTTCTTGGAAGTTTTCTCTCTGACACGTCCTCCGGCACACCACGTTCTCTTCTTGGAAGTGTTCTGCAACGCTGAGAGCGCCCTACCTAAGCCACCCGATATGCTTATAAATACCTGATGGTGCTGCAGATGCAGCCCATCCGAATAACAAATATCTTTTTTGATATGAAGGGCGTTCTAATAGTTTTGATGGTACTTCTCATACTGTATCATACGTGTCATGTTGGTGTTGCTTCAAAGGGGTGCGTACATGCTGCAAAGTTTAAAGTAAATAAATCCAGCATTAATCTCTCTCCTTGTTGTTATAGTTTATATGATATCTTTTAATTTTAATTTTAATTATGTAATGTGTGTTATGTAATATGTGTCCTTTTAAATTATGTAACGTGTGTGTGTTATGTAATGTGTGTCCTGAAATAAAGGAGAGAGATTTAATATAAATATAATTTTAAGTTAAAAAATTTCATCTTGATTTCATAGAATGTCTGCTCGATTAGTATAGATATGTTTCTGAGGATTTCAGCCATCGGATTGACATCGGACGGTTTCCTCCATGAAGCTGAGGGGGGACAGGAGGAGCGCGTTCACAAGTTTTATTTCATGCTGCAAAAATCGTTCCTCAAAAAAGAAGTTCTATAATTGTGTGTACTTAATGATAAACTCTTAATCATGGATAAATGCGCTCCCTCCTCCGCTAACCCTCGAACGGAAAAGTCGGTGAAACGTGTTGTTTCTATCCCCACCGACGCTGCTCCCCCGGCCCTCAGATTAGAAACAAGTCGAATGCCGCTGCTCATCACAGATAAAAACGTGTTGTTTTTCCCCTCTTTTTCTCCTAGCTAGCTGGTGGGAGAGAGATTTAAATTCAAATAAAGGGGCGATGAGTGAGAAGAGAGGATAGGAGAAGAGAGCAGCTAGGATCGGGGCAGGACGTTAGGTGGGAGAGAAGATCAGAGCACGCGCCTTCTTTTCCTTCCTCGTTTCTTGGCTTGGCCTGTGATAGGCACCGGAAAGGATAAAGAGACAGCCCGCTGAGCCCTGTCCTCCTCTATCATCATATCCCACCTCCCCTTGGCCCTAAAGATTAGAAACAAGTCGACTGACGCTGATCATCACGGATAAATGCGCCTCCCCCGGCCCTCGGATTAGAAACAAGTCGAATGGCGCTGCTCATAATGGATAAATCAATGCGCCTGACAACGCCTGCTTTTTATGCTCTTTTATTGAAAACCTTGCTTTTTATGCCTTTTCTATGAAAACCTTTGGTTTCAGCACAGACGGTGTAAGACTAGAGAAAGCGACCGAACTCTCTGGTTTGAAAAATAAAAACTCAAAATAATGTTATCATGGTTATAACATGAGTAACTATAGTTTTGAACCTTTTTAATTATTCATCATTATGTTTTCAATATAATGTTAGATTTTGTAACAACCTATTATATTGCGTAAATGATGGATCTTTTTTTGTACCTCTATAAATAAAGTATTAATTTTGAAGTTTAAAATTTTTTATATTAATTTTTAAAGTCATTGTACAATCAAAATTAACTTTTATCCAATAAAATAAATAAAATAATGATATTGTTACTTTTCAATATTGTCTATCATTTTTTCGCTACATTGCTATTATAACAATTATTGCTTCGCAATTCAAAGACTTGAAATGATTATAAATGATAATGGCTATAACAATTATAATGGTTAAAGATAATAAGGTCCATTTTAACAATACCATTTATAGCCCTGTAATGACTGACTTGTAAGATGGATTTAGACGAAAGTTCTAGCCCAAATCAAAATAGAGGCGATCAGTATGGTAGGGCTGAAAATGGGTCGAATAAACTCCAATCGTATGTGTATTCATATTTGAATTTTATCGGATATTCATTATTCAATTCAATTGCATTCGGATACGAATTATATTTAATCTAAAAATTTATCGGATATGAATAAAAAATGGATTTACCTTTTTTTTAGATGATATCCATTTTGTATTCAATTCTTTAAATTTATATTATTAATTAACGGCGGTGGAGGCTTGAAGCGTGCCGCGTGGAATTGGGAAGAGGATAGAGACGGTTGACAATTCGGATATTTAATGACGGTTGACGATTCGGATATTTAATCTAAACTTTATCGGATATGAATACAAAAATGGATTTACCTATTTTTTTAGATACAGATACGGATATCTATTTTGTATTCAATTCTTTAAATTTATATTATTAATTAACTGCTGCGGACAAGTGGAGGCTTTGAGGCTTGAGCGCAAACCGAATAAGAAAGAAGAAATAGCGTGCCGCATGGAATTGGGAAGAGGACAGAGATTTACTCGTGCCACATGGGATTGGAAAGAGGACAGCTTTGTTTTTTTTAATCGAAAAAAATGGCATATCACGTTGGATTGGGAAGAGGACGGAGACTCTTCTGCTTCTACACGCCATGCCTCTTCGTTTTTTTTTTTTACTCGAAAAAAATGGCGTGCCAAGAGGGATTGGAAAGAGGATGGAGACGAAGGCTTCCACACGTGATGCCTCTTCGTTTTTTTTTTTTACTCTATCATTATGTTAGGTCCTGGTGAGTCATAAAGAATTGTGGGTTATTGGTGGGTTACATCTAATGGTATTTAATTGGACCAATTTAAATTTGAGTTTAGGATTTAATTTTTTTCCATCTATAAATTTTTATAATTCATTCTAATTATCATTATAAATTTATTATATGGGTTCTAATTTAAATTAATTCTTTATTTTTTATCTTAACAACAAGTCTTCTCTCATCTTTTTTCTTCAAATTATTTTTTTTATTATTTATCTTGATTGATTCTTATTTATAATGTATTCAATTAAATTGGTAAATATTTTAAATATCATATTATAAACTTAAGGATAACCATTTACTTGATAGATTAAGAGTTTTTGAATAGAAACTTATATTTAAGTTGATTCTGTTTATTTATCAATTATTAGATTTTAATAATAAAATAATAATTAGATGCTTGACTTAAACGCAATATTTTAAATTAAACTCTTATAGATCTAAATGATTTATGGGCCTAAATTTTTTTTTATAAATCTATTTGATCCAACAAACAAATAGATTAGATCCGAGTCTATAATCAAAACTCAAATATAAAATTAGGTCAGACTGAGATCAAGCATGATCAGAAAAAATCACTTGAATGTATTATACTTGTGATGATTTGCATAAACCCTAATGTAGCGTAAAGTTTAATAATGATAATTAGGATGGTCCTAAACATGATGTATGTAAGAAAAGTACGAAAACATAGGCCCTAATATGGCATAAAGTTTTATAAAGATAACTACAATAATATCACAAATGATGCATTAAATTAGCACCCGATTGTGATATGAAAGGAAGTAAGAATTAATTTTTAAACTCTTATGAATAAATACGAGTACAAAAGTTAGTCCAAAAAATAATAAAAAAAATATTTAGTGACTTAAAATATAACTTTATTAATTAAAAATTAATAAATTTAATAAATGGGATGACTAGAAGAAAAATCAACATAGTTTGCCTATGAGAAATTAAGTAGGTAGAAAAAAGCAAAAGAGGTTGATGGTTATAAATTTTGGTATATAAGCAAAGATAAGAATAAAAATAAATTAAAATTATTATATATAAGAGTTTAAAAGATGAAATTATAAATATTAAGGGAATAATAGAAAAAATAATTTTGCTTAAATTAGTGTTAGAAAAGGAGTTCATTATTATTATTAGTGCTTATACTCTTCATATAAAATAATGCTAAAAAGCAAAGCTTTAATTTGAGAGGACATTAATGAAGTTATTTAAATAATTTTTAGTAAATACATAAGAGATTTGAATAGACATATAAAAAATATAAGTTATTTAAATAATTTTTAGTGAGAAAAATATTTATAAAGAGAGTTGAATAGACATAAAAAAATATAATGTAGATCTTGAAAGAGTATATAAATAAAGTTATTTAAATTATAGTTAGTAAGAAAAATATTTATCAAAAAAAATTGAATGAATACAAGTGAAAATACAATATAAATTTTGAAAAAGATATAAATGTTATAGTTTCAAACATAGAAATGGAGAAATAGAAGATAATTTAGAATTTGAAATAGCATATAATTTAGTATAGCATTTTTTATCAAACACGACCTTAGCGATGCATTTTCTTTCGTCACTAAAGTAATGCTTTTTTAAATTTTTTAAAATTAAAAATTAATTTTTTAAATTTTTTTTGATAAATGCATCGCTAATGCGTCGCTAAGTAGCGATGCAATAACTGTGTCGCTAAATTAATGATTTTTTAAAAATTTTAAATTTTTTCATCGCTATTTAGCGACATTTTCTTGCATCGCTAAATTAATGATTTTTTAAAATTTTTTAACATTTTTTAAAATTAAAAATTATTTTTTAAAATTTTTTTTGGTAAATGCGTCGATAAATAGCGATGCAATAACTGCATCACTAAATTAACGATTTTTAAAAAAATTTTGAATTTTTGCGTCTCTATTTAGTGACGTACTTTCTTGCATCGCTAAATTAACAATTTTTAAAAAAAAAAATTAAAAATTAAAATTAATTTTGTTTACTATTTTTGGTAAATGCGTCGCTAATGCGTTGCTAAATAGCGATGCATTGATTGCGTCCCTAAATTAACGATTTTCTAAAATTTTCAAAATTTTTTGCTTCGCTAATGCGTTGCTATTTTGCGACGCATTTTCTTGCGTCTCTAAATTAACAATTTTTTAAATTTTTTAAAATTTAAAACTAATCTTTTAAAAAAATTTTGGTAAATGCGTCGCTAAATAGTAACGCATTAATTGCATCGCTAAATTAATGATTTTTAAAAATTTCCTGAATTTTTGCATTGCTAATGCATCTCTATTAGCGACGCATTTTCTTGCATCGCTAAATTAAAAATTTTTTAAATTTTTTAAAAAATTAAAATTAATTTTTTAAAAATTTTTTGGTAAATGCGTCGCTAAGTAACGATGCAATAACTGTGTCGCTCAATTAACGATTTTTTAAAATTTTCTAAATTTTTACTTCGCTAATGGGTCGCTATTTAGCGACGCATTTTCTTGCATCGCTAAATTAATGATTTTAAAAAAAATTTAAAATTTTTTAAAATTAAAAATTAATTTTTTTAAATTTTTTTGTTAAATGCGTCGCTAAATAGCGATGCAATAACTGCATCGCTAAAATAATGATTTTTAAAAATTTTTTAAATTTTTGCGTCCCTATTTAGCGACGCATTTTCTTGCGTCGCTAAATTAATAATTTTTTAAAATTTTTTGAAATTTTGCATCGCTAATGCGTCGCTATTTAGCGATGCATTTTCTTGCGCCTTTAAATTAACGACTTTTTAAAATTTTTTAAAATTAAAAATATATTTTTTAAAATTTTTTTAAATTTTTTGGTTAATACGTCGCTAATACGTCGCTAAATAGTAACGCATTAATTGCGTCGCTAAATTAACAATTTTTAAAAATTTCCTAAATTTTTGCGTTGCTAATGCGTCTTATTTAGCGACGCATTTTCTTGCGTCGCTAATTTAATGATTTTTTAATTTTTTAAAAAATAAAAATTATTTTTTAAAAATTTTTTGGTAAATGCGTCGCTAAATAGCGACGCATTAATTGCGTCGATAAATTAACAAATTTTTAAAATTTTCTGAATTTTTGCATCGCTAATGTGTCGCTATATAGCGACGCATTTTCTTGCGTCGCTAAATTAATGATTTTTTAATTTTTTTAAATTAAAAATTAATTTTTTTATTTTTTTGGTAAATGCATCGCTAAATAGCGATGCATTAATTGTGTCGCTAAATTAATGATTTTTTAAAATTTTCTAAATTTCTTGCGTCGCTAAATAGCGACGCATTATTAGCGTCGCTAAATTAAAAATTAATTTTTTTGGTAAATGCATCGCTAAATAGCGACGCAATAATTGCATCGCTAAATTAATGATTTTTTAATTTTTTTTGGGTTTTTGCATTGCTAATGTGTCGCTATTTAGCGACGCATTTTTTTGCGTCGCTAATTACGTCGCTATTTGTTTTTATCGCTGAGGCGTCACAATTTGGTCGCAATTTAGAAATGCAAAAATGCGTCGCTAAAATGAAGTCGCTATTTCAGTATTTTCTTGTAGGCCTCTTGCACCAGAAATACACGTGATTAGGTCGCATAGATCTTTCCTAGCTAGTTTAATAATTGAGGCTCAAATAATTGAGGCATCGGCTTTGCTAAGATGTATATTATAAGAATTCAGTGTTAGTTTTTAGCTTGTTTTTGTTTTCTCTTGTGGCCAAAATTTGGCCTGGGATTCGACGTTTCAGCTGCAACAACGTCGAGGGTCTCATCATATCAAACAGGTAAGAGTGCTTTAAGCTTTAGCCAGAGTAAACGACGTGTTGAGATGTGGGGAAAGAGACGAGATGCTTTAATCGAAAAAAAGTTATGCGCCGTGTTGAAAGGCAAAGTACAGTCTTGCAACCGACCTTTCCACGTGTTGATGCCCCATTGGTCGATTACGCACAGAATTAATTCATGTCCGGTCACGGATGAGGCTTATCCATCCACTTGTGTCGTAGCTTTGTTCCCTCTTGCACCATAAACGCATGATCAGGACCTCCCCAATGGCACGCCAGGCCTTTTACCTCCACCACATGTTGCGCATAGATCTTTCCTAGCTAGTTTAATAATCGAGGCTCAAATAATTGAGGCATCGGCTTTGCTAAAATGTATATTATAAGAATTCAGTGTTAGTTTTTTGCTGGTTTTTATTTTCTCTTATGGTCGGAATTTGGCCTAGGTTTCGATGTTTTAGCTGCAACAACGTCGAGGGTCTCATCATATCAAACAGGTAAGAGTCACTAGACGCTTTAAGCTTTAGCCAGAGTAAACACGTGTTGAGATGTGGGGAAAGAGACGAGACGCTTTAATCGGAAAAAAGCCATGCGCTGTGTTGAAAGGCAAAGTACAGTCTTGCAATCGACCTTTCCACGTGTTGATGCCCCATTGGTCGGTTATGCATAGAATTAATTCATGTCCGGTCATGGATAAGGCCTATCCATCCACTGGTGTCGTAGCTTTGTTCCCTCTTGCACCAGAAACGCACGTGATCAGGACCTCCCCAATGGCACGCCAGGCCTTTTACCTCCACCACATGTTACACATAGATCTTTCCTAGCTAGTTTAATAATTGAGCCATGATCCGGATCGGCGATGATCGATCAGACTATTGCGATCCATCCGATCGGTGATGATCCGACGGTTGCGATCAATCCAAGCCATGATCCTGATCGGTGATGATCGATTGGACCGTTGCGATGCATCCGATCGGAGACGATCCGACGGTTGCGATCGATCCGAGCAATGATACTGATCGGTGATGATCGATCGGACCATTGCGATGCATCCGATCGGATACGATCCGATAGTTGCGATCGATCGGAGCCATGATCCGGATCGGCAATAATAAATCGGACCGTTGCAATCCATTTGATCGGTGATGATCCAACGGTTGCGATCGATCCAAGCCATGATCTCAATCGACGATGATCGATCGGACCATTGCGATGCATCCAATCGGAGACGATCCGACGATTGCGATCGATCCGAGCCATGATCCTGATTGGCGATGATCGATCGGACCGTTGCGATCCATCCAATCGGCGATGATCAGACCAGTTGTGATCGATCCAAACCATGATCTGATCGATGATGATCGATCAGACTGTTGCGATCCATCTGATCAGCGATGATCCAACGGTTGCGATCGATCAAAGCCATGATCTCGATCGACGATGATCGATAGGACCATTGCGATGCATCCGATCAGAGATGATCCAACGATTGCGATTGATCCGAGCAATAATCTGGATCGGCGATGATCGATCGGACCATTGCGATCCATCCGATCGGCGATAATCCGATGGTTGCGATCGATCGAAGCCATGATCCCGATTGGCGATGATCGATCGGATCATTGCGATGCATCCGATCAAAGATGATCCGACGATTGCGATCGATCAGAGCATTGATCCGGATCGACAATGATCGATCGAACCGTTGCGATCCATCCAATTAGTGATGATCCAACGGTTGCGATCGATCCAAGCCATGATCTCGATCGTCGATGATCGATCTGACCATTGCAAAGCATCCGATCGGAGATGATCCGACGATTGCGATCAATCCGAGCCATGATTATGATTGGCGATGATCGATCGGACCGTTGCAATCCATCCATTGGAGACGATCCGACGGTTGCGATCGATCTGAGCCATGATCCCGATCAGCGATGATCGATCGGACCATTGCGATCCATCCGATCGGCGAGGATCCAACGGTTTCGATCGATCCGAGCATGATTCCGATCGGCGACGATCGATCGGACCGTTGCGATCGATCCAAGCCATGATCCTGATTGGCGATGATCGATCGGACTGTTGCGATGCATCCGATCGGAGACGATCTGATGGTTGTGATAGATCCAAGCCATGATCCTGATCGGCGATGATCGATCCGACCATTGCGATGCATCCGATCGGAGATGATCGATGGTTGCAATCGATCCGAGCCATGATCCGAATCGGCGATGATCGATCGGACCGTTGTGATCCATCCGATCGGCGAGGACTCTTTTCCTCCTTTATTTTTTATTTAAATATTTCAAGGTACCAACTTACTTCATTTACACCTTTATCATAGACATTTCGTTTCCATTAATCAAGTCAGGCAACTTTGTGTATGAACCTTTAAATTTCTACTTTTAACCGATTTTAAAATTCTTAATTTGAATTTATCTTACTCTATTAATTAATAATTTAAACTATATCTAAGTGCTAGCAAATGGAATAGGTATACAAATAATATTACAAAATACTAACTTTTCCTTATGTAAATTAACTTGTAAAAATGAATAGGCAAAAGCACGTATAAAAAGAAAAAAGTCAAATAATTTAATACTTATTTCCATAATGATTTATCACTTTTAAGAATAAATTATTTTACTTTTTTTAATGCTATCTGAATCTGTGTCAAATTTTAAAGCATGAAATAAAATTGATTTTATTTTTTAAAAGGTTAAATCGAAAAACATAAATGAACTAATTTATTAAATCTATAACTTAATCGTATCCCAACCAATTATAAAAATGAACCTGATAAAAACTTATTATTTTATCTAAATCTGATCCAGAATTAAAATAATTTATTTTTATAAAATAAAATAAATTAAATGATTGTATTTATATTTTTAAAAAATAAAAGTATAATATAAATTATAACAGTTGAAAATAGAATAATTTGTATAGTCTTTAAAAATATTTTTTAATTCAAATTTGATTCAATTTAAATTAAATTTTAAAATTTTAAAAAACTAAAATAAAATCATATCTGATTTTTTAGGGGCAGAGGAAGGTAGATTAAGTTTAATCATCACACCTTGGACTTGGAGCGGGCAGCATGTGATGTGTCTCCACTACTCTCTTGATTTATTATGATATGATGTAAAATCGCTACCGAGAAAAGGACGGTAAAACATGGCACCTGTTGTGCCATCTTCCAACGCACTGCGCTATAGGGGGTGAGAGCGAGTATATAGGAAGCAGACAGACTGGCTTTTTGAAGGGTTTCAGAAGGGAAATTCTATTTGGCCCGCACTTTTTCCTCAATAGCCCCCACCCCACTTAAAAAAGGGACATATTTGTCCCTAAAAAATTTGGACCAAAATACCCCCAGGTCAAAACAGCCCCCCTCCACTGCCCCTCCCCCCTTCTCCCTCACTCCGTATCAAAATACCCTCGGATCCGACCATTTGAAGCTTGGTTGAAGAGATTTCAACCTATAATCGAGCAATGGACAAGCAATTAGCAATTTTGGAAGGTTCAATGGTCGCAAAGATTGGTTTAATCCCATCGTCGAATTTTTTTTCTGTTCGTGAGTTGTTCGGCCCTGTGTGATCGAACAGGTCAAATCTGTTCGGCAACATAGGGCCGAACTGAGTCAACATGTTCGGCCCTAGTGGGCCAATAGATTCCTTCTGTTCGGCAACACAGGGCCGAACATAATTGAATTCTGTTCGGCATGCTGGGCTGAACAGAACTAATTTTGTTTGGCATTCTTGGCCAAATAGAGAGTCTCTGTTCGGCCAACCAGGGCTAAACAGAGACTCGGCCAAATGTGGAGCGAGGGGGCAGAGAGTGTAAAAGGGGGAAGGGGTAGTTTATGTATTTTTTAATTTAGGGGGCTACTGAGTAATTTTGAGGGGCTATTGAGTTAAAAAAAAATTGAGGGGGCTGCTGAGTAAAAATGGCGGGCCAAATAGAATTTCCCGTTTAAGAAGCTTTTGATTTCCACTTTCCAAAGAGTAGGGGCCCATTGTGGGGGGAAAAGAAAAGGGCCAGTGTTACTTCATCACAATAAAAATTGAAATGCTGCTTCACTCTATTTTGGTGCAGACCCAGCCAGTCCTCTTTCAACTTCACCCATGCTCAATTTGAGTTGCATCTTCTCTTTGCAATGTGGATAAAAATTGATTTAACTATCTGTTTACCATGTGTGTTGCCACATAATTTTTGAAGGGTCTCAGAAGCTTTTTGGTTTCCACCTTCCAAAGAGTAGGGGCCCATGGTGGGGGGAAAAGAATGACGCGATAGGCGGTGGTCCGCTTGCCCGTATATTTCAGCGAATAGTCAAGGAATTTTTTCTTTTTATTTTTAATGCAGAAGTTGCCAAGTAATCAGGAAAAGATCTATTTGAAGATTACTTCTGATATTTTCTCCCATATTTACACATTATATATAATGGACGCCACGTCATTATATATAAGGATCGACCAGTTAATGGACGCCACGTCAAGCCACGAGACCCTCAGCTTCATGGATGCCTTCTTGGGGTATAACCAAATCAGGATGGACCCAGTGGATGAGGAGGCCACTTCCTTTGTGACTGAGAAGGTCATCTACTGCTATAAGGTAATGCCTTTTGGACTAAAGAATGCAGGAGCCATATAACAAAGGCTGATGAACAAGGTCTTCGAGGACTAGATCGGGCGCAACATGGAGATATACATGGATGATATGCTGATTAAAAGCGTTCGCGCCGATGACCACGTTGCTTACCTGGCGAAAACCTTCGATAACCTCCGTCGGTATCAGATGAGGCTAAACCCCCGCAAGTATTCCTTTGGATTAATGGCGGGTAAGTTTCTGGATTTCTTGGTGACCCAGAGAGGAATCGAGGCAAACCCAGACAAGATCCGAGTCATCCTCGACATAAGACCTCTGGTCAACAAGAAGGAGGTGCAGCGTCTGACCGGAAGGGTGGTGGCCTTGAGGCATATCGAGTTGGGGCAAACGAAGTGCGGGAGAGGGTGGTCCAGGAGTACCCAAACATCAATCTTTCATTTTTGGAGGACGAGAGATATTGCTTCTCGTCGGCGATAACTAAAGCACTGGCAATGACTCCCTTATCCGATGATGGTGACGATGATGAAGATGCCCTTGATGTTGATTTTGAAGTAGCCTCAGAAGGGGATCCAACGGAGGCTCCTCTAGAAATTACTCAGAAGGTAGAGGCTTCAAGGCCCGGCATCGAGGAGATTGAAGTTTCGCAACCAATTGCCAAGGAGGATATGGCTTTGAGGCCGAGTGATGAAGGGGGTCGGCCGGATTAGCATATTTCAGGCGTTGCTGAAATCTCCTCCGAGGATGAAGCCGGGACTTAGGGATCTATCTTTTTGCATTTTTCTTTCACTTTTGTAACACAAAACGATATTATGATATGAATGAATCTATTTGTTTTTCTCTGTGTGTCCCACTGTTTTGGTATTTGTGTGTCAGACAATCTTTTAGCTCACCGTCATCTCGCCCGAACTTAACTTATTACGAAGCCAAGCGAAGAAACTAGCTATGTTAGAGCTTAGAGAATTTTGGGATTACTATGTCAAAATCAGAGAGATCGCTCGGTCTTGTTGAGACCAGCCTGATCAGATCTGCCAAAGCAGGGAATAACTCGGCTCTGCCGAAGTATAGGGGGAGAGAGCGAGTATATAGGAAGCAAAAAGACTGGCTTTTTGAAGGATCTCAGAAGCTATTTGATTTCCACCTTCCAAAGAGTAGGGCCCATGGTGGGGGGAAAAGAAAAGGGCCAGTGTTACTACTAGTAAAAATGATTCAGAGGCATATGGTGAGGGCGGGGGGGGGGGGGGGGGGGGGGAGAGAAGCCAATCATTCAGGCAATTTGATTGTGTCCTTTTCTTTTTCGGTCATTACCAAAGACAATGTCTACGCAAATGACAAATGAATGCTGTCATTGATGATGAGCTCCACGGAGAGCTCTGTGGCCCCACAGAATAGAGAGAAGTTTAATCAAATAAATAGCCTTATCATTAATTTAAGCGTACGCATTAGCATTAATTAATGAGCAAAGCAAGTTCCCTTCCGGTGCTCCTGGAGAACAATTCAAGGATGGAAGTTTGTGTCTAAATAGCTAAAGAACATGTTTTCAGACAAGGTCAGATGTGGTTTGTCTTTAATATGCACTCAGTTTCTTTGAATGTATCATCCTGAACTATTCTTCAACTCTGTCAAACTGATATATTGTTAATATTAAACATCTATGATTGAGGGCTGCATCATTATAATTCAGATGTCATTAATTCAAAACTTGAAAACAATTTCTTTACAAATAGGATAAGGTTTTCAAATGCCACCAGCGATGCTCAAGACACAAACATGTAATGCTTAGAAGAAAAAAATGGGACCTAATTTTTATCATAAAAAATTACTGTCCCATCTCAATCTTCGCTAGGAGAGCCAGGTCGAGATACCGAATGGAGCTCACATGAGGCCTATTTTTTTTGTCAGACATGATCTTATATAAATCTTGGTTAGTCAATGGCAAGGTACGGATCGATCCTAGCTGTTCCAGTGAAAGCCATGAGATTTCTGTTGGGAATACACCCTCAATCACTCTCAGAACAAATATGCATGCACAATCACAAAAATATACCGATCTACCACAATCACAGAATATGCGGAATAAAAATAAACACCACACAAAAACACCAAATTTATGTGGAAAACCCCTCCAATGTGAAAGGAAAAACCACGGGACAAATTCCGAGAGCACTTCACTAATCTTAATAAAAGATTACAACTTTTCTCCTAATTTTTTTGCCCAAAAATCAGGAAACACTTCAAACTTAAAATAATAGTGATGTGGGTACAAGAAGGATCTCACCAACGTGTGGTTGCTCTTCCGTGCCCCCAAATCTGCTCTAGACTCGTCCGTATCGACCTCCTGAGGTTGCACAGGATTTTTCCCAAGCCTGGGCTTCTCTGGATCTCTCTCAGGCCGCACACCGCTCTCTCCCCCCAATCTGGGATTTTTCTTCTCTCGTATCTGCCACATACGGATCTCTCTCCCCCTCATTTATTTCGGATTTGTTTTCCCTTTTTGAAAACAGCTCCGTAACAAACTATGATGCAGTTTGTTATCATGGGCTCCGTAACAAACTGTGATGCAGTTTGTTATCATGGGCCGGTTCCCTCCCCACGTGGAGGGAGCACCCAACAATATCTCCCCCTCCCGACTACGTGGGGAAATCCACCAAGCCTGCTTTCTTTCTACAAGCTTCAACCTTCTTGATAGGTAATGACTTTGTCATTATATCTGACTCATTATCATATGTATGGATCTTCTCCAACAGCAACTGCTTCTCTTCCAGGACCTGTCTGATCCAGTGATAACGCATATCAATGTGCTTCGACTTGGAGTGAAAAGTCGGATTCTTGCTCAGGTGAATAGTGCTCTGATTGTCACAATAGACCACATAAGTATCATGTCTAACACCCAGCTCCTGAAGAAATCTCTTCAGCCACAATATCTCCTTGCATCCTTCTGTCACTGCTATGTACTCGGCCTCTGTGGACGATAATGCAACACACTTCTGTAACTTGGACTGCCATGAAATTGCACCTCCTGCAAATGTAACCAAGTAACCGGATGTGGACTTCCTGGAGTCAACATCTCCTGCCATATCTGCATCTGTATATGTCTGTAACACAGGTTCTCCCTGTCCATAACAAAGACTCAAGCTAGTTGTACCTCTCAAGTACCTCATGATCCATTTGACTGCTGCCCAATGCTCCTTTCCTGGATTCGCTAGGAACCTGCTCACTAAGCCAACTGCATATGCTAAGTCTGGTCGGGTACAGACCATAGCATACATAAGACTACCCACGGCTGAGGCATAAGGAACTCTATTCATCTCCTGTTTCTCTTCCTCTGAGGCTGGGCTCTGCTCTGAACTCAGCTTGAAGTGTCCAGCTAGTGGACATGCCACTGACTTGGCATTGCTCATGCTGAATCTCTGAAGCACCTTCTCTATGTATTTCTTCTGGGACAACCATAACCTGCATGCTTGTCTATCCCTGAATACATGCATCCCCAATATTTGTTTCACTGGCCCCATATCCTTCATATCAAAAGCTTTCCCTAACTCCTTCTTCAGTGTGACAATCTTGCTGGTGTCCTGCCCAACAATCAACATATCATCCACATATAAGAGAAGGATGATAAAATCACCTCCAGGGAACCTTCTAATGAAGACACAATGATCTGTGGTTGTTCTTTTATAACCAACCTGTACCATGAAAGCCTCAAACTTTCTGTACCACTGCCGGGGCGCCTGCTTGAGACCATACAGACTCTTTCTAAGTCTGCACACCATATGCTCTTGCCTTTCACCTTGAAACCTTCAGGCTGCTCCATATAGACCTCTTCCTCTAAGTCACCGTGCAAGAATGCTGTCTTCACATCCAACTGCTCTACCTCCATGTTCATGCTAGCTGCCAATCCTAACACCGTCCTGATTGAGGTCATCTTCACTACTGGAGAAAATATCTCATCGAAATCAACTCCCTTCTTTGTGCAAAGCCCTTCACAACTAGTCGTGCTTTATATCTAGGCTGTGAGCTTTTCTCTTCTGCCTTTACCTTGTAGACCCACTTGTTTCTGAGTACCTTTCTCCCCTTGGGCCTAGCTACCAAGTCATATGTATGATTATGCAGAAGAGAGTCCATCTCCTCCTGCATAGCTCTCTGCCACTGCTCCCGTTGCTCACTGACATGGGCCGCCTCATATGACTCTGGCTTATCTGCATCTGTCAACATGATATATTCATGCACTGAATACCGACTAGATGGTTGCCTTGCTCTCGTGGATCTCCTCACCTCTGTCGGTAGCTCCTCCTCATGGATCTGAATCTCCTGATCTGTATCCTCAATAGGTGTAGGCTGCTGCTCATCTGCACCCTGTACTGACTGTTTCTCTGGCTCATCTGCATGAACTGCTGGAGGACTGACAGACTCTATATCTACTGGGCCATACATATCTGACTCAGACTGATGTTCTGCCCTCTTGATGTCTTCTATGGTTTGATCCTCATAGAATATGACATCTCTGCTCCTAACTACCTTCCTATCAACTGGGTCCCACAGCTTATAGCCAAACTGCTCATCACCAAACCCCAGAAAGATACATTGTCTTGTCTTGTCATCTAACTTTGTCCTCTCATCCTTAGGCACATGCACAAATGCCCTGCAGCCAAAAATCCTTAGATAATCATATCTGACATTCTTGCCTGTCCACACCTTCTCTGGCACCTCTCCATCTAGAGCTGATGAGGGAGATCTATTTATCAAATAACATGCTGTCTGGACTGCCTCCCCCCAAAAGCTCTTGGGCAACTTGGACTGGGAGAGCATGCACCTGACTCTCTCCACTATTGTCCTATTCATTCTCTCAGCTACTCCATTCTCCTGTGGAGTCTTTGGCACTGTTTGCTCATGTCTGATGCCTTGTGCTCTGCAGTACTGGTGAAAGACTCCTATGTACTCTCCCCCATTGTCTGTACGAATGCATCTCAACTTCTTTCCTGTCTGCCTCTCCACAAGCCTGTGAAAAAACTCAAAAACTGCTGCCACCTGGTCCTTAGAATTTAAAACAAAAATCCACACCTTTCTGGAAGCATCATCTATAAATGTGACGAAATATGAGGCTCCTCCTAAGGTCTTCTCCCTCATGGGTCCACACACATCTGAGTACACTTGCTCCAAAAGGCCAGTCTTCTTCTTGGAGCTACTCTGAAATGTCACCCTGTACTGCTTACCCACCACACAGTGGGTACAATCACTGAGAACTCTGTCCTGTATCTCTGGTAAGACCCCTGCCCTGACAAAAGTTTGCAATTCCTTTCCGCCAATATGGCCTAATCTCTTGTGCCACAAATCTGCAGTATCATGCTCTGCTGCGCATACCTCTCCCCTAACCAAACTGGACTGCAACTTGTATAATGTGCATGATCTCTGTCCTTTGGTAATCACCATAGCACCTTTGATTAACTTCCATTGATCTCCCCCAAACTGGCTAACATATCCCTCTTCATCTAGCTTGCCTGCTGAGATGAGATTCATCCTGAGATCTGAAACATGTCTGACCTCTTTGAGTATCAATCTGCTGCCTTCACGGGTCTGGACCACTACTTCTCCTATCCCACATATTTTGGAAACACCATTGTTTCCCATTCGGATCACACCAAGATCACCTATCCTGTAGGATGTGAAGAACTCTCTCCTGGGTGTGGCATGATAAGAAGCTCCAGTATCCACCACCCAATCAACCTGATTTGATGTGGTGGCTAAGCACTGATCAACACATTCTGTAAATAGAATGATGTCTTCTCCTGAGGCAACTGCTGCTACCTCTCTATCTTTCTTATCTTCTGCCTTACCGCCTTCATTGTTCTTCTTCTTTAGCAATCTACATTCACTTTTGTAGTGTCCTTTCTTATGACAATGGTAGCATTCGATTTCCTTCCTTGGTCTGGATTTGCTTCTGCCTCTGTTGTTTTCTTTTCTAGAAACTATCTCCCTCTGCCCTCTGTGACAAGTACATCTATCTGTGTTTGAGACTCTCCAGTTCCCTTTCTTCTTTCCTCCTCATTGAGCAAGCTGCTAGTAGCCTGACTCATGGTGATAACTCTATCAGGGGCGGAGTTACTCAATGACACCACCAGTGTCTCCCAACTATCAGGTAGAGAACTCAACAACAGGAGTGCCTGAAGTTCATCTTCCATAAGCATCTTCATTGTGGCCAGCTGGTTCACAATGCTCTTCATCTCATTTAGGTGCTCTGCAATTGATTTTCCCGGCTTGTACTTTAGATTTACAAGCTTTCTGATTAAGTATGCTTTATTTCCGGCAGTTTTCTTCTCATACAACCCTTCTAACTTCTTCCATAGTTCATAGGCTGAGGTTTCATTTGAAATATGATGGAATACTGTGTCATCCACCCATTGCCTGATGACACTGATTGCTTTTCTATCCATAGTAGCCAATCTTCATCATCATATTTTTCTGGCTTCTCTCCCATCTTCTCAATCGGCTTGGCTAAATCTTTGCAATACAAGAGATCCATCATCTTGGTTTCCAAATCAACCAATTACTGTCATTGAGACTAATCATCCTACTAGTATTAGTGGTAGAATCCATCTGTGGCACGCTCAAATAATTTTGTTCTGGGCTTGCAACCAGGCTCTGATACCACAATTGTTGGGAATACACCCTCAATCACCCTCAGAACAAATATGCGTGCACAATCACAGAAAAATATACTGATCTACCACAATCACAGAATATGCGGAATAAAAATAAACCACACAAAAACACCAAATTTACGTGAAAAACCCCTCCAATGTGAAAGGAAAAACCACGGGGCAAATTCCGAGAGCACTTCACTAATCTTAATAAAAGATTACAACTTTTCTCCTAATTTTTTGCCCAAAAATCAGGAAACACTTCGAACTTAAAATAATAGTGATGTGGGTACAAGAAGGATCTCACAAAAATGTGGTTGTCTTCCGTGCCCCCAAATCTGCTCTCAGACTCATCCGTATCGACCTCCTGAGGTTGCACAGGATTTTCCCAAGCCTGGGCTTCTCTGGATCTCTCTCAGGCCGCACACCGCTCTCTCCCCCCAATCTAGGATTTTTCTTCTCTCGTATCTACCACATACGGATCTCTCTCCCCCTCATTTATTTCCGGATTTGTTTTCTCTTTTTGAAAACAGTTCCGTAACAAACTGTGATACAGTTTGTTATCATGGGCTCCGTAACAAACTGTGATGCAGTTTGTTATCATGGGCCGGTTCCCTCCCACGTGGAGGGAGCACCCAACAATTTCTTCATTGGATTATGTACCAAGAAGCTACTGACTCCCATGTGTACCGACAAGCAGCCGGACTCGCGGAGAGTCATTGTTCTGTGAGACCCACCTCATGAGACTAACCAACAACCTCTTAGAGCGAAATTTCTACAAGGCCTGGAAAACATGGTACTTTCAGGCATGC